>VMRK01000370.1:0-54972 GCA_016801395.1 Leptodermis oblonga
TCTGGAATCTTCTGGAATCTCCCGAAATCATTTTGGAACGTCAAAAATCAAGAACTTTAAGATTCTTCAAGATTTTCAAAATTCTTCAAGATTCAGTAAGCCGCGAAATTCAAGATTTTCAAGAAAATCAAGAACTTCAAGAAATGCCCTTTCCTTCAGCTGGATTGATTAGTAGGTGTTATTTCCTCTGTGATGGAGAGTAAAGTGATGCTTTTATGCTTCCTTCTATTTTCTTCAAGGGCGTTTGTGTCCGCAACGAGTTGGGCTTCTGTAGCACTCCTTTGAACAAGGTTTTCAAGATCTTCTCTGAGCTTCCTTGTCCGTCTTCGGGTCATAGGCCCAACTATGTCAACGAACGGATGTCTTTGATATGGGCTCGGGTCCTGGAGCATTGGCGGGCCTCTGTGGAGCACACGAACCTCTGCTGCACTTTCCGAGTCCTCATTGCTTGAACTGTGATTCTCTGTGTACTGGCTTGGCGTAGGGCTGGGGATGCCCTCATCAGTGACTATGTAGCCATCTGAGCTGTCGAGCCATTGGAGCCGATAAGGACGTAGATGATTGAGACGTATCCGGGACAGCAGCTCTAGTCAAGGTGCGAGTAACCAAGTTCTGATTAGGATCTTCTTCAATGAACTCAAATTGCTCTACCGGTACAGACTTAGGGCTGTCAGTTAACTCCGACAAGGGGTTAACGGTTTGATCTCCTTCATCCTCTTCGGAAATGTACTCACCATCTTGCCCCAATAAGACCTTCTGGATATTTGGACAATTGCACATGTAGTGGCCACGGCCTGAGCATTTGTGGCAAGTGACATTGCTAATGGATTGCCGAGGTGTTGATGGCGTTCTGGATTGGGATGAAGACGAGGTGGTGGTGGGGTGATGAGGGCATCCCCAGTCCGTCGACAAGTCCAAGCAGAGAGGATCAACAAGTAGATGCAGAGGACTCGAGAAAGGAAGCAGAGCCTGTTCGTGTGCTACACCGAGGCCCAGTTATGCTACAGGACCCGAGCCCATTCTAGAGAGATCCATTTGTAGATATCGTTGAACCAATGACACGCAGAAGGATAAGGAAATTCAAGGCCGACCTTGAAAACCTAGTTCAAGAATGTTCTTGACAAGCCCAGATGGTATCCGGAGCCCAAACCCCTGAAGATAAAGCCCAGAAGAGTCAGAAGGGTAAAATGGTCATTTTACTCACCATTTCCGAAAAGGGGTCTGAATTGAATAATCATGAAGAAATGAAGAATCTGTAAAATTTGAGTTTCAGAAATGATTCCGGAAGCTTCCAGAAGCTTCCTACACTTTTCAAAAACACGCCATTGAGTTTTGGGCCGAATTCCCTTGCAGCGCATTGTATAAATTCGGCCAGCCTAGACCCAAAGGAAGGAGAGGAATCTGAAATTGGAAGCCCAATTGAGCAGCCCACATCCGAATTTGAGTTAGGGTTTTAAAGGAGTTAGTTTGAGTTTACAACTCTAATTAATTCTAGTAGTTTATTTCATTTTTTACTTCTAATTAATTTCATAAATTTCGGCTGCCATTATCTCTTAATACAACCGAAATATTATCACTTAAACAAACCTAGTTCCTTTAGGTTTGTTTCTGATGTGAACGGTTGTACACATGCGGATGAAATTGCCAAGGAAAGTGCGATTAAGTGGCGTAGCTCGTATAGGCTCTAACTTACCCGAATTTCAAAGAACAAAAATAAACTAACCTAAGCTAATTTACTTAAGAATTCGAACCAAGTAAGAAGGAGTTGAAACATGCGAATTTAATTAGGTAGAGCAATTAACCTAATTAAGCTAAGTTTCATGCAATATATAAATTACAATCATGCAAAATACATAAAGCAATAAAGGGAGAGTACTCAAAACTAATAGTTTTATGATCTAAATACTTGTTTTATTAATGAGTTGCGGCTGACTATTTATAGGCAAGAAGCAGCCGAAAATCTCACCTAAAAGAAGTAGGAAAAGAAGTAGAATTGGAAACCAATCAAGAGATTGATTTCCTTTACAATACCAAAACTTGAAAGAAGTGGCTAATGGTAAAAGAAAAGGAAATTTCGGTCACCTAATTATTAGTGGCAGCCGAAAATTACAACTTAAAAACAAGAAGGAAAAGAAATAAAAATCCTACTCCAAAAAGGAGATCAAGAAGGGGTCCTTTTTGGAAACTAATTAAACTAAGGGCAAAATAGGGAACATTCACAAACCCTTATTTTCCCCCAAACCCTAACCCTTAATTTCCAACCCTAATGGACTAGGCTTGGCCGTGTGGGCTTCTTTGTTGGGCTGGCCGACTTTGTGGAATGGACTCCATGAGTTGGGTCGGCCCAATTGTTGATGTCACATTATGGAATGATGTAGGGAGCTTCTAGAATCTTCTGTAAACCTCCCGGAATCATTTCGGAATCAAGATTTTCAAGATTTCAAGATTGTTCAAAATTCTGCAAAATATGAAATTCAAGAATTTTAAGAAAAACCAAGAACTTCAAGAAATGTTTCTTTAAAGTCCAAGAACCTTCCGGCGTCTTCAAGAACTTCAAGAAACAGCCTTCTTCTTCATTGTGGATTGGGGAATTGCGCCTCTTCTTCAAGAATTGTAAGGAGAGTTGCAATTGAAACCTTTCCGTCTTTGTTCTCCAAGGCGTTGGCTTCTACTATCACTTGGGCATCTTTTTGGCAAGCTTGTACAAGGTTGTTGGGTGTCTCTGAACCTTCTTTGCTCTGCTTCTGGTCATTGGCCCCCAATGATGTCTACAAGTGCTTTCCTTTGATATGGACTTAGATCCAGAAGCATTGTTAGACCTCGGTGTAGAACTCGAACCTCCTCAGCTTCTCTGGACTCACTTGTTTGTGGACTTGTCGCTGGACTAGGGATGCCCTCATCATCCCCTCCCGGTTGAAAAGGATTTGACCTCAAATCTTCACCCTCTTCATAAGTAAATGGAGACAAGTCAGCAACATAAATGAAAGTAGTACTAACACCATACTCACCTGGTAAATCAAGCTTGTAAGCATTAGGCCCCATCTTGGACACGATTTGAAAAGGCCCATCGCCCCGGGGATGGAGTTTCGTCCTCCTTGCAGTAGGGAATCGTTCCTTCCTCATGTGAACCCAAACCCAGTCGCCTGGTTCAAAGTTCACAGCCTTGCGCCGTTGGTTTGCATGGGCGGCGGCTCTGGCGTAGTTTTTCTCAAGGTTGGCCCTAACCTTGGCATATCGGCGTTTGACGGTTTCAGCCTTCTGGGCGCCGTCGAGATTAACCTGTTCCTTTAGTAGCAAAGGGATGAGATCCATAACCGTCAAAGGAGTGAAGCCGTAGGCAACTTCAAATGGACAGAACCCTGTTGAGGAGTGCTTGGTGCGGTTGTAGGCAAACTCTGCAACCAGTAAGATTTCTTCCTAACGTTTGAGATTCTTCTGTATTAAGGCCCGAAGTAGATTGCCAACGGTGTGGTTGGTGACTTCCGTCTGACCATCCGTCTGGGGATGACTTGTAGTCAAAAACAGTAGTTTTGTGCCGAGGCGTGACCACAAAGTCTTCCAAAAGTAACTCAGAAATTTGACGTCGCGATCAGAAACAATAGTGCGGGGAATGCCATGAAGCCGAACTATGCCGTGAAAGAACAAGTCCACAACATGTTTGGCATCATCTGATTTCCTGCAAGGAATAAAGTGAGCCATCTTAGAAAAACGATCGACTACGACAATAAGGAGTCATTACCTCTTTGCGTCCTCGGAAGACCTAGAATAAAATCCATTGAAATGTCAGTCCAGGTAAAGAAGGAATAGGTAAAGGCGTGTAAAGTCCATGGGGTTAGATGTAGATTTAGCTTTTAAGCAATTAATACAACGAGTGCAAACATGCTGTACATCTTTTCGCATATGAGGCCAATAAAAATGTTCCTGTAACACTTCAAGTGTTTTATGCACACCAAAATGACCAATAAGACCTCCATTGTGAGCTTCACGAACCAGTAATTCTTGAGTAGAACTACGAGGGATGCATAACCTATGTTCCCTAAACAAGAAACCATCCTGTCTATAGTACTTATGGAATGCACCAGATTCACATGCTTTATACAAAGTTGAAAAATCACTATCAGAAGCATACAAATCTTTTAGATATGCAAATCCTAGCAAAGAATGATCTAGAACAGCCAGAATTTCATACCTGCGAGATAGAGCGTCAGCAACCAAATTATCTTTGCCTTTCTTATATTTAATAATGTAAGGAAAAGTGTCAATAAAATTAACCCATTTAGCATGACGTTTATTTAATTTATTCTGTCCCTTTAAGTGTTTAAGGGACTCGTGATCACTATGAACAACAAATTCCTTGGCCATTAAATAATGTGACCAAGTCTCGAAAGCACGGACCACTGCGTAGAGCTCCTTATCGTAAGTTGGATAATTTAAGGCAGCCCCTTTTCACTTCTCACTGAAATAGGCGATTGGCTTGCGTTCCTACATTAAAACTGCGCCAATTCCTATACTTGATGCATCACACATTAGTTCAAAGACTTTATCAAAATCAGGTAATGCTAAAACAGGTGCATGAGTGAGATCATGATTAAGAACCGTAAAGGCGTTTTCCTGAGCTTGCCCCCACACGAATGGAACAGTCTTTTTGCACAAATCGTTCAGAGGTGCTGCTTTGGTGGAAAATTCCTTCACAAACCGTCGATAAAATCTAGCCAAACCGTGGAAAGACCTCACCTGTGCGGCCGAGGTTGGTGTGGGCCACTCCCTAATGGCTTTCACCTTGGCGTCGTCAACTTTGACACCAGCTTCAGAGATGACAAAACCGAAAACACAACTTCCGAAACACAGAAAGTACATTTCTTCACATTGGCATACAATTATTAGCACGTAATTCAATTAATACCAAGCGAATATGTTCTACATGCGATTTCATGTCTCTGGAATAGATCAAGATATCATCAAAATAAACCACAACAAATTTCCCTATGAACTTTATAAGCACATGATTCATTAATCTCATAAAAGTACTAGGTGCATTTGTTAGGCCGAAGGGCATGACTAACCACTCATACAAACCAAATTTAGTTTTAAAAGAAGCTTTCTATTCATCCCCCTCCCTCATGCGAATTTGATGATAGCCCTGTGTAAGATCTATTTTAGTGTAAATCGTGGAGCCATACAAATCCTCTAACATGTCATCAAGCCTAGGGATAGGATGCCTATACTTGATTGTTATCTTATTAACAGCTCTACAATCAACACACATTCTCCATGTACCATTTTTCTTAGGAACAAGAATTACAGGTACAGCACAAGGACTAAGAGATTCGGATGCGGGCATCCAAAGTCAACACGCAACAAGTCAACCTACAAGTGATTCGAGTGAAGCTGAGGAGGAGGTTCGAGTTCTACATTGAGGCCCGACAATGCTTCAGGATCCAAGCCCATACCAAAGGGATCCACTTGTAGACATAACTGGGCCAATGACCAGAAGCAGAGCGAAGAAGGTGCGAGAAGCTCTCAACAACCTTGTTCAAGCTAGCCATCAAGATGCTCAGTTAATTGTAGAAGCCCACGCCTTGGAGGAAAATGGAGGAAATGTGCAAATTGCGAATCTTCTACAAATCTTTGAAGAAGAAACGCAAATCATCAAATCCTAATAAAGAAGAAGGCTATTTCTTGAAGTCTTGAAGATGCCGGGAGGTTCTTGGACTTAAGAGAAACAAATTGATAAAGTTCCCTACAATTTGTGCCGACCCAAAACTCATGGACCAGCCCACAAGTTTTCGGCCAGCCCAAGGAGTCCACAAGGAAAGCCACACGGTTTTAGGGATTATTTTCAGATTTTTAATTAAGTTATTTTATTTTTAAGTTAGTTTCCAAAAAGGGTTACCTTATTCTTTTTGGGAGTAGGACTTTTATTCTTTTCCTACTTGTTTTCTAATTAGCTTTCCTTCTTGTTTTGGTACTTGTAATTTCGGCAATCACCCAATTAAGAGGTGACCGAATTTCCTTTTCCTTTTCTTACCATTCCTACTTCTTTCCGGTTTTGGTAATTGTACAAGAAATTAACCTCTTGGTTAATTTTCAATTCTAGTTCTTTTCTTTTTCTAATTCTTGTATTATTTTCGGCTGCCCTACATCTATATAAAGGGACCGAAATCATCAATAATACTTAGAGTATTTCAGATCAAAAACTTAGTGTTTGAAGTACCTCATTTTATTGCTTTATGTATTTGCATGTCGTAGTTTACATAATTGCATGAAACTTAGCTAATTAGGTTCTTGCTCTGCCTAGTTATTTGCATGTTTCACACCTCTTTCTTGCACTTGGTTCCAATTTATAAACAAGTTGGTCAGGATAGTTTTTCCTTTGTTTTATCAAATCCGAACGTGAGTTAAAGGTTTTGTAAGAGCTTGTCACTTAATCACAAGGTCCTTGGCAACATTATCCGCATGTGTACAACCGTCCACATCAGATTCCCTTACCTGACCGTTAGCCAAAAGCTTGTCGATCTGCTTTTGCAACTCCTTTGTTTCCTCCGGATTTGCTTTGTAGGCAGGTCGATTTGGAATAGATGCGCCAGGTATGAAGTCGATTTGATGTTCAATCCCACGGAGAGGCGGCAATCCCTGCGGCAGCTCGTCTGGAAAGACATCGTTGAATTCCTGCAACAAACAATCAACTTCTAAAGGGATATCCCGAGGGATATCTTCAGGGTTAGCACAAGTATCTTTACATACTAAAACTAGTACAGAACCTTTGTTTCCTAACACTTGTCCTATTTCCCCTACTGTAGCAAAACAGCTATTCTTAACTTCTTCCTGATTAGGCTTATCAGAGTTCGCCTTACTACCCATTACAAGTTCTTTCCCCTTCCCTTTATCCAGGCGCTTTTCAGCTTCCCATTTGGTGATGGCGTCCTTCATGCGGATTGCTTCTGAACGCACTTCATTAGGTGGCATAGGGAGGAACGTGTGGATCTTGCCCGCCTGGCAGACCGAGTAAGTGTTGGCGACCCCATCATGCGTTGCCTTCAGGTCAAAAAGCCATGGTCGTCCGAGCAGAATGTGACAAGCCTCCATTGGCAGAACATCACATAAAACAGTGGATTCGAACTTACCGATAGCATATGGTACGCTTACCTGCTTGGTGACTCTGTAGCCATCTGAGCTGTCGAGCCATTGTTGCAGATAAGGACGTGGATGATTGATTATAGGGAGCTTCAGTTTTTCGACCATATATTCGCAGGCCACATTTGTGCAACTCCCTCCATCAATGATCAGAACGCACAACTTCCCATTTACCTTAGTCCTGGCGCAGAAGATGTTTGTCCGTTGAGACGTATCCTAGACAGCAGTTGTAGTCAAGGTACGAGTAACTAAGTTCTGATTAGGATCTTCTTTGATGAACTCAAATTGCTCGACCGGTGCAGACGGAGTGCTGTTAGTTAACTCCGACAAGGGGTCAACAGGTTGATCTTCTTCATCCTCTTCGGAAATGTACTCACCATCTTGCCCCAATAAGACCTTCCGGATGTTAGGGCAATCGCGCATGTAGTGGCCACGGCCTGAGCATTTGTGGCAAGTGACATTGCTGATGGATTGCCGAGGTGTTGATGGCGTTCTGGATTGGGATGAAGACGAGGTGGTGGCGGGGACGATAGCCTTCCTTTCTGACGTAAACAGCTTCTTTGCGGGTGGAGAGTAAACCGGATTCTTTCTCCAAGCCTGTGGGGCGCTGGTAGGCGTCCGGACGGGTGGAACGGTCTTCAGGTATTCCTCCATGACCCGAGCTTTATGCAACATGTCCGTCAGAGTTGTCGCATTCTGAAGTTCAACGGCTAAAGCTATACCCCTGTTTAGGCCATTAAGAAAACGAGCCATTGAAGCAGCTTCATCTTCCTGTACATTTGCCCTAATTTTGGCCATCTCTAACTTCCTATAATATGCGTCTACAGATAAAGAACCTTATACAAGAGTATGTAATTTCCTATACAATTCTCTAAAATAATAATCAGGAACAAAAGTTCTACGCATAGAAGTATTCAAATCAAACCAAGTTAGAGGCGGAGCACGGGCCTGCATTGGACGCGTATTCCTTCGTTGGTCCATCTCTTAATTCCACTAGACCAGGGCATAGTCCGTGAAAGGTACCACCGCGAGTGGGACCTTCTTGTGTTCCGGGATCTCATGAAGCTCGAAGATGCGCTCCATTTTCATCTCCCAGTCTAGATAATCCTCCGGATTCGTACCGCCGGCGAAGGGTGGAACAGTCGTTTTGCATTGACTGAGACCCTCGTAAGGCTTGGCAGCAGCATTGTCATTGGCAGGGGCATCCTCCTCTGACTCTGTACGCCGTTGTTCCCGCTCGGTCCGTAATTCAGCGACCTCCTCCGTGAGGGTAGCAAATCGCGCAGAGAGTTGCGCTATTGCAGCCAGTATTTGCTCACTCCCCAAAGGGGCAGAAGCACCTCTCCTGACATCGGTAATCAGTGAAAATCTGTCTGCTAAGAACAAGGAAAAATGAGTAGTAACCTTACCCACTTGTCCCCCAAGTGTATCCCACCTAACAGCTACACACAAACCAGTGTTTCACTCTAGGGTGGCGCCCTTATAGTATGTTCACTCAAGCCTTTTTCCACTCTACCTCCCGGTATTGATAAATGTATAAGGCAAACAGTAACTCACACACAGCAATGATACTTAAGGAAAAAGCACAAATTTTTGAAAATAGATACTTGGTTCTATTTGAGGTTGAAAGCAGGGCAATTCAAGAATTGAATAGAATCAAGAAACATAAGCAGAGTTGAAACAACTTTAGGAAAGTCCTAAAACTAACCAAAGAAGAGATCACCCACCCAATAGGTAATCAAAGAAACCAATCCCAGCAAATTATTAATTCTTTAAATATGCAAACAACCAAATTACGAATTTTAAAACCCCTAAGTGGCGGGAAAATTAACCAAAATGCGAATTGAAGAAAAGAAAACCCTAGGGCTAGCAAAGTTCAATTTTTGACTCACTAACCAATTCTCAGGGATAATCTCAGCAGCACAAGGACACAAAATTAAGAATTCACTATATTTTCATGAATTCAAAATGAAGTATCCGAAACTAGTGCATGCAAATCACAATGCGCAGATAAGGTGAGCTGCTTAACATCAACCGCAAAAACTCACCAACTTTCACAAAATCAGCACAAGAGGGGTAGAAAAACAGTCGCAAAACCCAGCAATTTAGATGCTAAAACAGCAGCACTAAAGTGTCTCTCAAAACCCTAGTGTCGCAAAGTAAAGGCGACTAAAAGATTCTAACTTACCCGAATTTCAAAGAACAAAAATAAACTAACCTAAGCTAATTTACTTAAGAATTCGAACCAAGTAAGAAGGAGTTGAAACATGCGAATTTAATTAGGTAGAGCAATTAACCTAATTAAGCTAAGTTTCATGCAATATATAAATTACAATCATGCAAAATACAAATTACAATCATGCAAAATACATAAAGCAATAAAGGGAGAGTACTCAAAACTAATAGTTTTATGATCTGAATACTTGTTTTATTAATGAGTTGCGGCTGCCTATTTATAGGAAAGAAGCAGCCGAAAATCTCACCTAAAAGAAGTAGGAAAAGAAGTAGAATTGGAAACCAATCAAGAGATTGATTTCCTTTACAATACCAAAACCTGAAAGAAGTGGGTAATGGTAAAAGAAAAGGAAATTTCGTCACCTAATTATTAGTGGCAGCCGAAAATTACAACTTAAAAACAAGACGGAAAAGAAATAAAAATCCTACTCCAAAAAGGAGATCAAGAAGGGATCCTTTTTGGAAACTAATTAAACTAAGGGCAAAATAGGGAACATGCACAAACCCTTATTTTCCCCCAAACCCTAACCCTTAATTTCCAACCCTAATGGACTAGGCTTGGCCGTGTGGGCTTCTTTGTTGGGCTGGCCGACTTTGTGGAATGGACTCCATGAGTTGGGTCGGCCCAATTGTTGATGTCGCATTATGGAATGATGTAGGGAGCTTCTGGAATCTTCTGGAACCTCCCGGAATCATTTCGGAATCAAGATTTTCAAGATTTCAAGATTGTTCAAGATTCTGCAAAATATGAAATTCAAGAATTTTAAGAAAAACCAAGAACTTCAAGAAATGTTTCTTTAAAGTCCAAGAACTTTCCGGCATCTTCAAGAACTTCAAGAAACAGCCTTCTTCAAGAATTGTAAGGAGAGTCGCAATTTGAACCTTTCCGTCTTTGTTCTCCAAGGCGTTGGCTTCTACTATCACTTGGGCATCTTTTTGGCAAGCCTGTACAAGGTTGTTGAGTGTCTCTTGAACCTTCTTTGCTCTGCTTCTGGTCATTGGCCAAATGATGTCTACAAGTGGATCCCTTTGATATGGACTTGGATCCTGAAGCATTGTTGGACCTCGGTGTAGAACTCGAACCTCCTCAGCTTCTCTGGACTCACTTGTTTGTGGACTTGTCACTGGACTAGGGATGCCCTCATCAGTTTCTTTTCAAGAGATCAATCTCTTAATTGATTTCTCCTTCTTAGTTTTGATTCATTTCTACTTCTTTATTTAGCTAGGAATTTCGGTTAGATACATTACTGAGAAAACCGAATTCAGCATTTTAACTAAAACCTAGTTCTTTTAGGTTTTAGTTTGTAAGGAATCAATCTCTTGATTGAGTTCAATTTCAGTTGATTTCTACCTACTTGTACTGAAGAATTCGGCTGCCTATAACTATAAATAGGGGTCATCTTCTTCATTTTTCAACACACAATTTTGATTCAAGTAATAGAATAGTATAGTTTTATACTTTTTGAATCATTCTCTTATTTTGAGCTTTCGTAATTTGCATGTTTTGTGAATTGCCATAAGTTTAGAAACTATAGGCTATTAGGTAATTGCTCTGCCTAATTGCATGCTTTGTTTCGACTCTTTATATTCTTGATCTTGGTTTGATTTGCAAGTTTAAAATTAGCTTAGGTTAATTTTAGTAGACTGCCGAATCCGAGGGAGGGATTCTAGAGGTTAAGAGCTGCGTCTCGCAGTTTTTAGACTTTCCTTGGCAAGTATTCCGCATCGAGAACCCCGTTCCACATCAATTGGATCAGGGGCTCACATCACAGTTCCACCCGTCCGAACGCCTACCACCGCCCCACCGGCTTGGAGAAAGAATCCAGTTTACTCACCACCCGCTAAGAAACCATTTACATCAGAACGGAAGGCTCTAGTTCCCGCCACCACCCCGTCTGCGTCCCAATCCAGAACGCCATCAACACCTCGGCAATCCATTAGCAATGTCACTTGCAACAAATGCTCAGGCCGTGGCCACTACATGCGCGATTGTCCTAACATCCAGAAGGTCTTATTGGGGCAAGATGGGGAGTACATTTTCGAAGAGGATGAAGAAGATCAAACCTTTAACCCCTTGTCAGAGTTAACTGACAGCACTATGTCTGCACCGGTTGAGCAATTTGAGTTCCTCGAAGAAAATCCTAATCAGAACTTTGTTACTCGCACTTTGACTACAGCTGCTGGCTAGGATACGTCTCAACGGACAAACATCTTCCACGCCAGGACTAAGGCCAATGGGAAGTTGTGTGTTCTGATCATTGATGGAGGGAGTTGCACAAATGTGGCCAGTGAATATATGGTCGAAAAGCTGAAGCTCCCCATACTCAATCATCCACGTCCTTATCGTCTCAATGGCTCGACAGCTCAGATGGCTACAGAGTCACCAAGCAGGTAAGCGTACCATATGTTATCAGGAAGTTCGAATCCACTGTTTTATGTGATGTTCTGCCAATGGAGGCTTGTCACATTCTGCTCGGAAGCCCATGGCTCTTCGACTTGATGGCAAACCATGATGGGATCGCCAACACTTACTTAGTTTGCCAGGAGGGCAAAATCCACACGTTCCTACCTATGCCATATAATGAAGTGCGTTTAGAAGCAATCTGAATGAATGAGTCCCTTGCCAAATGGGAAGCTGGAAAGTGCCTAGATAAGGGGAAAGGGAAAGAACTTGTAATGGGTAGTACGGCGAACTCTGATAAGCCTAATCACGTCAGTGGGGGAAATAGAATAGGTGTTAGGTAACAAAGGTTGTGTACTAGTTTTAGTTTGTAAAGATACTTGTGCTAACCCTGAAGATATCCCTCGGGATATTCCTATAGAAGTTGATTGTTTGTTGCAGGAATACAACGATCTCTTTCCAGGAGAGCTGCTGCAGGGATTCCCGCCTCTGCGTGGGATTGAACATCAAATCGACTTCATACCTGGCACATCTATTCCAAATCGACCTCCCCACAAAGCAAATCCAGAGGAAACAAAAGAATTGCAGAAGCAGATCGACAAGCTTTTGGCTAACGGTCAGGTAAGGGAATCACTTAGTCCTTGTGCTGTACCAATAATTCTTGTCCCTAAGAAAGATGGTACATGGAGAATGTGTGTTTATTGTAGAGCTGTTAATAAGATAACAATCAAGTATAGGCATCCTATCCCTAGGCTTGATGACATGTTAGAGGACTTGTATGGCTCAACGATTTACACTAAAATCGATCTTACACAGGGCTATCATCAAATTCGCATGAGGGAGGGGGATGAATGGAAAACTGCTTTTAAAACTAAGTTTGGTTTGTATGAGTGGTTAATAATGCCCTTCGGTCTAACAAATGCACCTAGTACTTTTATGCGATTAATGAATCATGTGCTTAGAAAGTTGATAGGGAAGTTTGTTGTGGTTTATTTTGATGATATCTTGATCTATTCCAGAGACATGAAATCACATGTAGAACATATTTGCTTGGTATTAATTGAATTACGTGCTAATAAATTGTATGCCAATGTGAAGAAATGTACTTTCTGCATTGAGGAAGTTGTGTTTCTTGGTTTTGTGGTCTCTAAAGCTGGTGTCAAAGTTGACGACACCAAGGTGAAAGCCATTAAGGAGTGGCCTACACCAACCTCGGCCGCACAGGTAAGGTCTTTCCACGGTTTGGCTGGATTTAACCGACGATTTGTGAAGGACTTTTCCACCAAAGCAGCACCTCTGAATGAATTGTGCAAGAAGAATGTTCCGTTCGTGTGGGGGCAAGCTCAGGAAAACGCCTTTATGGTTCTTAAGTATGATCTCACTCATGCACCTGTTTTAGCATTACCTGATTTTGATAATGTCTTTGAACTAATGTGTGATACATCAAGTATAGGAATTGGCGCAATTTTAATACAGGCAGGCAAGCCAATCGCCTATTTCAGTGAGAAGTTTAAGGGAGCTGCCTTAAATTATCCAACTTATGATAAGGAGCTCTATGCAGTGGTCCGTGCTTTCGAGACTTGGTCACATTATTTAATGGCCAAGGAATTTGTTGTTCACAGTGATCACGAGTCCTATAAACACTTAAAGGGACAGAGTAAGTTAAATAAACGTCATGCTAAATGGGCTAATTTTATTGAAACCTTTCCTTACATTATTAAATATAAGAAAGGGAAAGATAATTTGGTTGCTGACACTCTATCTCGCAGGTATGAAATTCCTTACACTCTATCTCGCAGGTAGTAACTCGGCCAAATCATCAGGTGTTTTCTAATCCTTGTTAGTCTTGATTTCTTCTTGAAATTCTCGAAATTAGAATGCTCCTTCTTAAGAATTTTTTTTTTAAGAAAATTAAATTTTGGTACTACCCTACTGTTTTTATACATAAAAACTAAAATTTTTTGAAAAGAAAAGGAAATATCGAGAATTTTTCAGTTTTTCAATACCACTCCAAAGTGTTGCTTTCAATCGGATCCTAGAGTCCTTCTAGTGGATCGGTTTTTGCAACACACCAAAAGGTCACCACCTAGCGGCACTAGGGTTTGACTGCTACAAATCCTAGGGTCCTATTGGGTAGGTGATCACATCTGGAGTAGTAATATTCCTGATTTGTTCAAATCTGCTCATTATTTCTTGCTTCTTTCACTTGAATTGCCCTGTTTTCTCCTTAAACTAAATAATTTTCGTGCCACGCCTACTCTGCACTATAACTTGAATTTTGTCATCGTGCGCATTACATTAATTTCTTGAACTTTGAGGGCTTCACCCCAAAAGTTCCTTTATGTGCACATCTTATTCGAGTTATACCATAAAAATTTCTTTTTCAAAAGTTTTTCAAACAAAATAGAACCAAGTTCGGTTTTTGAAATTTTCTTTGCTACATTCCTATATAGTTTCGTGCTTGTGTGATTTACTTGTTGCTTATTACCTTTGCTCAATATCTGAGAACTTTGACTTGTATATAGGATTGAGGTAAAAGGTTGAGCGATACAGCATACAAGGGCCGCCAACCCTACGAGTGAATACACTGGCTTATGTGTAGCTTGTTAGGAGGGCACTACTTGGGGGACAAGGGAGTAAGGTTACTCTACTCATTTTTCCTTGTTCTTAGCAGGAATCTTTTTTGGTTACTTATAATGTCAGGAGGTAGTTCCGGATCCGTTGGAAACGAGCAACTTCTGGCTGCAATTGCATAACTATCAGTGCAATTCGCAGACCTAGCGGCGAGGTCGCAGATATTAAGGCTGCCCAAGACGGCAGGCGCAAAGCAGAGGAGGAGGAACACATCCCCCACCGCAACGTCGGCGCCAACGACAAGCCTTACGACGGTCTAAGTCAGTTAAAAACCACAGTGCCATCCTTTGCAGGCGGCACCAATCCTGAAGAATACTTAGACTGGGAGATTAAGATGGAGAGAATTTATGAGCTCCACTCGATTCTCGAGCACAAGCAGGCTCCACACGTGGTGGTAAATTTCACCGAATATGCACTTGTTTGGTGGAATCAAGAGTTGGACCAAAGGCGCAACACACAGCCTACGAGAGCTCGAGCTCCGCCTCTATCATGGTTTGATCTAACTACAGCAATGCGTAAGACTTTCGTTCCTGCGTATTATTTTAGAGAATTGTATAAGAAATTACATACACTTGTCCAAGGCTGTTTGACTGTAGATGAATATTACAAGAAGTTAGAGATGGCCAAGATCAGGGCCAATGTCTATGAGGATGATGCCGCTAGTATGGCTCGCTTTCTCACCGGCCTAAATAGAGGGATAGCGTTAGCAGTGGAATTGCAGAATGCCACCAGCCTAACAGACATGCTACACAAAGCCAGGGTAATGGTGGAATACATGAAAACTGTCCAACCAGTTAGGACGCCATCAAGCGCCCCAGCCACCTGGAGGAAGAACCCGGTGTACTCTCCACCCGCCAAGAAGCCGTTCAACTCTGAACGCAAAGCTATCCAGGCTGCACCATCCACCTCATCTTCATCCGTAGCTAAAACGCCGTTCACTCCCAGGAAGCCAATCCACGACATCACTTGTCACAAGTGTTCCGGGCGTGGCCATATGATGCGCGATTGCCCTAACATCAGAAGAGTTCTTCTTTGGCATAATGGCGACTACATCTCTGAGGAGGATGAAGACGAACCTATTAATCCCTTTGCGGATTTTACCCACGAGGGTAAGTCAGATACAGAGCAGGATATTCACCAACCTGACGGTGAATATTGTCATCGTGCGCATTACATTAATTTCTTGAACTTTGAGGGCTTCACCCCGAAAGTTCCTTTATGTGCACATCTTATTCGAGTTATACCATAAAAATTTCTTTTTCAAAAGTTTTTCAAACAAAATAGAACCAAGTTCGGTTTTTGAAATTTTCTTTGCTACATTCCTATATAGTTTCGTGCTTGTGTGATTTACTTGTTGCTTATTACCTTTGCTCAATATCTGAGAACTTTGACTTGTATATAGGATTGAGGTAAAAGGCTGAGCGATACAGCATACAAGGGCCGCCAACCCTACGAGTGAATACACTGGCTTGTGTGTAGCTTGTTAGGAGGGCACTACTTGGGGGACAAGGGAGTAAGGTTACTCTACTCATTTTTCCTTGTTCTTAGCAGGAATCTTTTTGGGTTACTTATAATGTCAGGAGGTAGTTCCGGATCCGTTGGAAACGAGCAACTTCTGGCTGCAATTGTATAACTATCAGCGCAATTCGCAGACCTAGCGACGAGGTCGCAGATATTAAGGCTGCCCAAGACGGCAGGCGCAAAGCAGAGGAGGAGGAACACATCCCCCATCCCAACGCCGGCGCCAACGACAAGCCTTACGACGGTCTAAGTCAGTTAAAAACCACAGTGCCATCCTTTGCAGGCGGCACCAATCCTGAAGAATACTTAGACTGGGAGATTAAGATGGAGAGAATTTATGAGCTCCACTCGATTCTCGAGCACAAGAAGGCTCCACACGCGGTGGTAAATTTCAACGAATATGCACTTGTTTGGTGGAATCAAGAGTTGGACCAAAGGCGCAACACACAGGCTATGAGAGCTCGAGCTCCGCCTCTATCATGGTTTGATCTAACTACAGCAATGTGTAAGACTTTCGTTCCTGCGTATTATTTTAGAGAATTGTATAAGAAATTACATACACTTGTACAAGGCTCTTTGACTGTAGATGAATATTACAAGAAGTTAGAGATGGCCAAGATCTGGGCCAATGTCTATGAGGATGATGCCGCCAGTATGGCTCGCTTTCTCACTGGCCTAAATAGAGGGATAGCGTTAGCAGTGGAATTGCAGAATGCCACCAGCCTAACAGACATGCTACACAAAGCCAGGGTAATGGTGGAATACATGAAAATTGTCCAACCAGTTAGGACGCCATCAAGCGCCCCAGCCACCTGGAGGAAGAACCCGGTGTACTCTCCACCCGCCAAGAAGTCGTTCAACTCTGAACGCAAAGCTATCCAGGCTGCACCATCCACCTCATCTTCATCCGTAGCTAAAACGCCGTTCACTCCCAGGAAGCAAATCCACGACATTACTTGTCACAAGTGTTCCGAGCGTGGCCATATGATGCGCGATTGCCCTAACATCAGAAGAGTTCTTCTTGGCATGATGGCGACTACATCTCTGAGGAGGATGAAGACGAACCTATTAATCCCTTTGCGGATTTAAACCACGAGGGTAAGTCAGATACAGAGCAGGATATTCACCAACCTGACGGTGACACTCACCTTTCCATAGTTGCCCGCTCTTTGACTACATCCATCGTCCAGGACTCAAGTCAACAAACCAACATCTTCCATTCTCGTGTTAAGGTAAATGGTAGAGTTGTTGTTCTCATAGTTGATGGGGGGAAGCTACACAAATGTCGCCAGTGCATACATGGTCGAAAAGCTGAATCTCCCCACCATCATCAATCCGCATCCGTACCGCCTCCAATGGCTCGACAACTCAGAAAGGTACCGAGAAAACAAGCAGGTCAGAGTGCCATATTCTATTGGTAAGTTTGAAGGAGAAGTTGCTTGTGATTTGCTCCCTATAGAGGCGTTCCACATTCTCCTGGGTCGCCCATGGCTCTTTCATATGAAGGCGACACACGATGCAGTTGCCAACACCTACTCGGTCTGCCAACGGGGCAAGATCCATACATTTCTACCACTGCCACCCCAAGATGTTCGTGCTGAGTCTCTCAAGATGAAAGATAAGCTTGCCGAATGGGAAGCTGAGAAGAAACAAGAAAAGGGGAAGGGGAAATAGATTGTAAAGGGTAGTAAGGCGTACTCAGATAAGCCTTCTAAAGAAGATAGTAAAAGTAGCTTATTTGCTACACTTGGGGAAGTCGAACAAGTTTTAGAGTCTAAGGGTTTAATTCTTGTACTTATTGCTAAAGACGACTCTACTAACCTTGCCGACGTTCCTAGGGATCTTCCTATGGAAGTCGAGTTTTTATTGCAGGAATATGTGATGTCTTTCCGGAGGAGCTGCCGGCAGGAGTGCCCCCTCTTTGTGGAATTGAGCATCAGATCGACTTCGTACCTGGCTCGTCAATACCAAATCGTCCAGCTTACAAAGCAAATCCGGAGGAAACAAAGGAATTGCAGTGTCAAGTGGAGAAGTTACTCGCCAACGGCCAGGTAAGGGAATCTTTATGTCCTTGTGCTGTACCTGTTGTCCTTGTTCCTAAGAAAGATGGTACATGGAGAATGTGTATGGACTGTAGAGCTGTTAATTAAATCACCATTAAGTATAGGCATCCTATTCCTAGGCTTGATGGCATGCTAGAAGATCTATATGGCTCAACTATTTATACTAAAATTGATTTAACACAAGGCTATGATCAAATTAGAATGAAGGAAGGTGATGAATGAAAAACTGCTTTTAAAACTAAATTTGGTTTATATGAGTGGTTAGTTATGCCCTTCGGCCTTACAAATGCACCTTGTACTTTCATGCGATTAATGAACCATGTGCTTCGAAAGTTTATAGGGAAGTTCGTTGTGGTCTATTTTTATGATATATTGATATATAGTTGGGACATGAAGTCACACATAGAGCACATTCGATTTGTATTAATTGAGTAACGTGATAATAAATTATATGCCAATGTGAAAAAGTGTACATTCTGTGTGGAGGAAGTTGTCTTCCTTGGTTTTGTTGTCTCGAAGAATGGCGTGAAAGTTGATAACGCCAAGGTTCAGGCTATTCGTGACTGGCCTACGCCAATATCGACCTGTCAGGTGAGATCTTTCCATTGGAGGTTTTTATTGGAGGTTCGTGAAGGACTTTTCTACCAAGGCTGCGCCCCTGAATGAGTTGTGCAAGAAGCACGTACCGTTCTTGTTGGGTCAAGCTCAAGAAAACGCCTTTACTGTTTTGAAGCATGATCTCACTCATGCTCCTATTTTAGCATTGCCAGATTTTGATCGAGTTTCTGAACTTATGTGTGATGCTTCAGGTATAGGTATAGGCGCTGTGCTGATGCAAGAAGGAAAGGCTATCGCCTACTTCAGTGAGAAGTTGAAGGGAGCTGCCTTGAATGACCCGACTTATGACAAGGAGCTCTATGTAGTGGTTCGTGCTTTAGAAACTTTGCAGCATTACTTGATGGCCAAGGAGTTCATTGTGCACTCGGACCACGAATCCCTTAAACATCTAAAGGGACAGGGTAAGTTGAACAGACGTCACCTAAGTGGGTATCTTTCATTGAAACTTTTCCTTATATCATTAAGTATAAAAAGGGAAAGGAGAATATGGTAGCTGACGCTCTGTCTCGGAGGTATGAAGCTCTTACTTTACTTGATCATTCATCATTAGGGTTTGCATATCTTAAGGAATTGTATGCTTCTGATTTAGATTTTTCCAATATTTATGAAGCATGTGAATCTGGTGCATTTCAGAAATTCTTTAGGCAAGATGGCTTTTTATTTAAAGAAAATAAGTTATGCATCCCACGTAGTTCAACTAGGGAGCTACTGCTGCGTGAAGCGCACAGTTGGGGGCTAATGGGTCATTTTGGTGTCCATAAAACACTTGATATGCTTAAAGAACACTTCTATTGGCCTAAAATGCGTAAAGATGTAGAGTCTTTTTGCTCACGCTGCATTGAATGTCTCAAAGCGAAGTCTACGTCTAAGCCCTATGGTCTTTACACACCGTTACCTGTACCTTCTGTTCCTTGGACTGACATCTCTATGGATTTTATTTTAGGGTTGTCGAGGACGCAAAGAGGTAATGACTCACTCTTCATTGTCGTGGACAGATTTTCTAAGATATCTCATTTTATCCCATGCAGGAAATCTGATGATGCAAAGCATGTTGCGGACTTATTCTTCAAGGAGATAGTTCAGCTACAGGACATTCTGCACACCATCGTGTCAGATAGAGACGTGAAGTTTTTGAGTTATTTTGGAAGACGTTGTGGTCTCGGTTAGGAACTAAGTTGCTGTTCTCGACCACTAGTCATCCCCAAACGGATGGTCAGACTGAGGTGACCAATCGCACCGTAGGAAATCTACTGAGGGTGCTGATTAAGAAGAACTTGAAGAGTTAGGAATAAGTCTTGCCGATTACAGAGTTTGCCTACAATCGCTCCAGGCATTCCTCAACAGGGTTTTCGCCCTTCGAAGTCGCCTACGGCTTCAACCCGCTAACAGTGACGGATTTACTGCCACTGCCCCTAAAGGATCAGACAAGTCTTGATGGAGCACAGAAAGCAGAAGCTATTAAGCGGTTGCATGAGAAGGTTCGTCAGAATATAGAGAAGACGAATGCACGTAACGCCAAAGCTGCAAATCAAAGGTGTACGGCAGTGAGCTTTGAACCTGGTGATTGGGTTTGGGTTCACATGAGAAAGGAGAGGTTTCCAGCTGCCCGGAGGACGAAGTTACATCCCCGAGGCGATAGGCCCTTTCAAGTTGTTGCTAAGATGGGGGATAATGCTTACAAGCTTGACTTACCTGGTGAGTATAGTGTTAGTACATCTTTTAATGTTGCTGACTTGTCTCCGTTTAATTTTGACCAGGATCTTGATTCGAGGTCGAATCCTTTCCAACCTGGAGGGAATGATGCCTGTTCGTGTGCTACACCGAGGCCCAGTTATGCTACAGGACCCGAGCCCATTCCAGAGAGATCCATTTGTAGATATCGTTGGGCCAATGACACGCAGAAAGACAAGGAAATTCAAGGCCAACCTTGAAAACCTAGTCCAAGAATGTTCTCGACAAGCCCAGATGGTATCCGGAGCCCAAACCCCTAAAGATAAAGCCCAGAAGAGTCAGAAGGTAAAATGGTCATTTTACTCACCATTTCCGAAAAGGGGTCTGAATTGAAGAATCATGAAGAAATGAAGAATTTGTAAAATTTGAGTTTCATAAATGATTCCGGAAGCTTCCAGAAGCTTCCTACACTTTTCACAGACACGCCATTGAGTTTTGGGCCGAATTCCCTTGCAGCGCATTGTATAAATTCGGCCAGCCTAGACCCAAAGGAAGGAGAGGAATCCGAAATTGGAAGCCCAATTGAGCAGCCCACATCCGAATTTGAGTTAGGGTTTTAAAGGAGTTAGTTTGAGTTTACAACTCCAATTAATTCTAGTAGTTTATTTCATTTTTACTTCTAATTAATTTCATAAATTTCGGCTGCCAGCATCTCTTAAACAACCAAAATATTATCAGTTAAACAAACCTAGTTCCTTTAGGTTTTTTTCTTTTCAAGAGATCAATCTCTTGATTGATTTCTCCTTCTTAGTTTGGATTCATTTCTACTTCTTTATTTAGCTAGGAATTTCGGTTAGATACATTAGTGAGAAAACCGAATTCAGCATTTTAACTAAAACCCAGTGATGAGGGCATCCCAAGCCCACCGACAAGTCCACAGACAAGTGAGTTTGGAAAAGCTGAGGAGGTTCGGGTTCTACACCGAGGCCCAACAATGCTTCAGGATCCAAGTCCATATCAAAGGGTTCCACTTGTAGACATCATTGGGCCAATGACCAGAAGCAGAGCAAAGAAGGTTCAAGAGACACTCAACAACCTTGTACAAGCTTGCCAACAGGAGGCCCAATTGATAATAGAAGCCAACGCCTTGGAGAACAAAGACGGAAAGGTTCAAATTTCAACTCTCCTTACAATTCTTGAAGAAGAGGCTCAATTCCCCAATCCACAATGAAGAGAAGGCTGTTTCTTGAAGTTCTTGAAGACGCCAGAAGGTTCTTGGACTTTAAAGAAACATTTCTTGAAGTTCTTGGTTTTTATTAAAAATCTTGAATTTCATATTTTGCAGAATCTTGAAGACTCTTGAAAATCTTAAAAATCTTGATTCCAAAATGATTCCAGGAGGTTCCAGAAGATTCCGGAAGCTCCCTACACCATTCCATCATGCGCCATCAACAATTGGGCCAACCGAACTCATGGAGTCCATTCCCCATCATCAAAAGTCGGCCAGCCCAACAAAGAAGCCCACACGGCCAGACCTATTAGGGTTGGAAATTAAGGGTTAGGGTTTGGGGGAAAATAAGGGTTTGTGCATGTTCCCTATTTTGCCCTTAGTTTAATTAGTTTCCAAAAAGGATCCCTTCTTGATCTCCTTTTTGGAGTAGGATTTTTATTTCTTTTCCTTCTTGTTTTTAAGTTGTAATTTTCGGCTGCCACTAATAATTAGGTGACCGAAATTTCCTTTTCTTTTACCATTACCCACTTCTTTCAGGTTTTGGTATTGTAAAGGAAATCAATCTCTTGATTGGTTTCCAATTCTAATTCTTTTCCTACTCTTTTAGGTAAAATTTTCGGCTGTTCCTTGCCTATAAATAGGCAGCCGAAACTCCATAATAAATTAAGTATTCAGATCTTAAAACTATTAGTTTGAGTACTCTCCCTTTACTGCTTTATGTATTTTGCATGCTTGTAATTTATATATTGCATGAAACTTAGCTTAATTAGGTTAATTGCTCTACCTAATTAAATTCGCATGTTTCAACACTTTCTTACTTGGTTCGAATTCTTAAGTAAATTAGGTTAGGTTAGTTTATTTTTGTTCTCTGGATTTCAGGTAAGTAAAGAGCCAATACGAGCTACGCCACTTAATCAAACTTTCCGGGCAACTTCATCCGCATGTGTACAACCGTCCACATCAATTGCTATCAGACCTTAGGTTTGGTTTCGTGGCTGGAGAAGGTTGAAGTAACCCAACCAAATCTTTATCAGGTGTTTTCTTTTCCTTGTTAGTCTTGCTTGTCTTGAAATTCTTAAAATTAGAACACATCTTCTTGGGAAATTTTTTTTTTTTCTTTCAAGCTCTGAATTTCAGTTTTTGGTACTATTTACCCTATCTTAAAATTGAAATTCCTTAGAAAAATTAAACCAAATTTTAAAGTACTGAAAAACGCAACTTGGGGTTTCAAATTTACCTTCTTTTTGAGAAAAGCTTTTACTATTTTGGGGCTGTTTTTCTTACATTAAAAATCGTATATCCTTTGCTGGAATTTCACAATTAAGTTCGGCCTTTAGAAATAAATTGGGTTCGGATTTTTTGGGCTTAGCTAGGGTTTCGGTTTTTGTTGAATCTTTTAGTCGCCTTTGCTTTGCTGTTTTTGCATCTAAATTGCTGGTTTTTGCGACTGTTTTCTACCTCTCTTGGTGAGTTTTGCGGCTGATGTTAAGCAGCTCACCTTATCTGCGCATTGTGATTTGCATGCACTAATTTCGGATACCTCATTTTGAATTCCTGAAATTATATTGAATTCTTGATTTTGTGTCCTTGTGCTGCTGAAATTAGCTCTGGGAATTGGTTAGTAAGTCAAAATTGCACTTTGCTGGCCCTAGGGTTCTTTTTTCTTAAAATCGCATATTAGTAGGCTTTTTTGCCACTTAGGGGTTTAAAATTTCGTAATTGGGTTGTCTGCATATTGAAAGAATTAATAATTTACTGGGATTGGGTTCTTTGATTACCTATTGGGTTGGTGATCTCTTCTTTGGTTAGTTTTAGGACTTTCTTAAAGTTGTTTCAACTCTGCTTATTTTTTTGTTGAATCTATTCAATTCTTGAATTGCCCTGCTTTCAACTGCTAGTTGTATCTTTTCAAGCGACCTGAACGTTTACACTTGAATTATAGTTTGGATTTTGTTATCGTGCACACCCATCTTTTCTGAAATTTGAGGGCTTCACCCCGAAATTTCCTTGTTGTGTACCTCTTATCTGAACTATATTACAAATATCATTTGCAAAAAGATTTTTCAACATCAAAATAGAACCAAGTATCTATTTTTTGAAAATTTGTGCTTTTTCCTTAAGTATCATTGCTGTGT
The DNA here is from genome assembly GCA_016801395.1 of Leptodermis oblonga. NCBI lineage: Eukaryota > Viridiplantae > Streptophyta > Magnoliopsida > Gentianales > Rubiaceae > Leptodermis > Leptodermis oblonga. The sequence continues at coordinate 23,644 of VMRK01000370.1, forward strand.
ATGAATTACTGTTTGCCTTATACATTTGTCAGTACCAGGAGGTAGAGTGGAAAAAGGCTTGAGTGAACATACTATAAGGGCGCCACCCTAGAGTGAAACACTGGTCTGTGTGTAGCTATTAGGTGGGATACACTTGGGGGACAAGGGGGTAAGGTTACTACTCATTTTTCCTTGTTCTTAGCAGACAGATTTTCGCCTATCACCGATGTCAGGAGGAGGTGCTTCTACCCCTTTGGGGAGTGAGCAAATACTGGCTGCAATAGCGCAACTCTCTGCTCGATTTGCTACCCTCACGAAGGAGGTTGCTGACTTGCGGGCTGAACGGGAACAACGACGTACGGAGTCAGAGGAGGACAACCCTACCAATGACAACAATGCCGCTGCCAAGCCTTTCGAGGGTCTCAGTGAATGCAAAATGACTGTTCCACCCTTCGCCGGCGGTACGAACCCGGAGGATTACCTAGACTGGGAGATGAAAATGGAGCGCATCTTCGAGCTTCATGCGATCCCAGAACACAAGAAGGTCCCACTTGCGGTGGTACATTTCACGGACTATGCCCTGGTCTGGTGGAATCAAGAGATGGACCAACGAAGGAATACGCGTCCAATGCGGGTCTGTGCTCCACCTCTAACTTGGTTTGATTTGACGACTTCCATGCGTAGAACTTGTACAAGGTTCTTTATCTGTAGACGCATATTATAGAAAGTTAGAGATGGCCAAAATTAAGGCAAATGTACAGGAAGATGAGGCTGCTTCGATGGCTCGTTTTCTTAATGGCCTAAACAAGGGTATAGCTTTAGCCGTTGAACTTCAGAATGCAACAACTCTGACGGACATGTTGCACAAAGCTCGGGTCATGGAGGAATACCTGAAGACAATTCCACCCGTCCGCACGCCTACCAGCGCCCCACCAGCTTGGAGAAAGAATCCGGTTTACTCACCACCCGCTAAGAAGCCGTTTACCTCAGAACGGAAGGCTATAGTCCCCGCCACCACCTCGTCTTCATGCCAATCCAAAACGCCATCAACACCTCGGCAATCCATTAGCAATGTCACTTGCCACAAATGCTCAGGTCGTGGCCACTACATGCGCGATTGTCCTAACATCCGGAAGGTATTATTGGGGAAAGATGGTGAGTACATTTCCTAAGAGGATGAAGAAGATCAAACTATTGACCCCTTGTCAGAGTTAACTGACAGCACTAAGTCTGCACCGGTCGAGCAATTTAAGTTCATTGAAGAAGATCCTAATAAGAACTTAGTTACTCGCACCTTGACCACAGCTGCTGTCCAGGATACGTCTCAACGGACAAACATCTTCCACGCCAGGACTAAGGTCAATGGGAAGTTGTGTGTTCTGATCATTGATGGAGGGAGCTGCACAAATGTGGCCAGCGAATATATGGTCGAAAAACTGAAGCTCCCCATACTCAATCATCCACGTCCTTATCGGCTCCAATGGCTCGACAGTTCAGATGGCTACAGAGTCACCAAGCAGGTAAGCGTACCATATGCTATTGGTAAGTTCGAATCCACTATTTTATGTGATGTTCTGCCAATAGAGGCTTGTCACATTCAGCTCGGACGCCCATGGCTCTTTGACCTGAAGGCAACGCATGATGGGGTCGCCAACACTTAGTCGGTCTGCCAGGCGGGCAAGATCCACACGTTCCTCCCTATGCCACCTAATGAAGTGCGTTCAGAAGAAATCCGCATGAAGGATGCCATCGCCAAATGGGAAGCTGGAAAGCGCCTAGATAAGGGGAAGGGGAAAGAACTTGTAATGGGTAGTAAGGCGAGCTCTGATAAGTCTAAACAGGAAGAAGTTAAAGGTAGCTTTTTCGCTACAGTAGGGGAAATAGGACAAGTGTTAGGTAATAACGGTTGTGTACTAGTTTTGGTATGTAAAGATACTTGTGCTAACCCTGAAGATATCCCTCGGGATATCCCTATAGAAGTTGATTGTTTGTTGCAGGAATTCAACGATGTCTTTCTAGAAGAGCTGCCGCAGGGATTGCCGCCTCTACGTGGGATTGAACATCAAATCGACTTCATACCTGGCACATCTATTCCAAATCGACCTGCTTACAAAGCAAATCCGGAGGAAACAAAGGAGTTGCAAAAGCAGATCGACAAGCTTTTGGCTAACGGTCAGGTAAGGGAATCTCTTAGTCCTTGTGTTGTACCTGTAATTCTTGTCCCGAAGAAAGATGGTACATGGAGAATGTGTGTTGATTGTAGAGCTGTTAATAAGATAACAATCAAGTATAGGCATCCTATCCCTAGGCTTGATGACATGGTAGAGGACTTGTATGGCTCAACGATTTACACTAAAATAGATCTTACACAGGGCTATCATCAAATTCGCATGAGGGAGGGGGATGAATGGAAAACTGCTTTTAAAACTAAGTTTGGTTTTTATGAGTGGTTAGTAATGACCTTCGGCCTAAAAAATGCACCTAGTACTTTTATGAGACTAATGAATCATGTGCTTAGAAAGTTCATAGGGAAATTTGTTGTGGTTTATTTTGATGATATCTTGATCTATTCCAGAGACATGAAATCGCATGTAGAACATATTTTCTTGGTATTGATTGAGTTACGTGCTAATAAATTGTATGCCAATGTGAAGAAATGTACCTTCTGTGTTGAGGAAGTTGTGTTTCTCAGTTTTGTGGTCTCTAAAGCTGGTGTCAAAGTTGACGACGCCAAGGTGAAAGCCATTAGGGAGTGGCCCACACCAACCTCGGCCGCACAGGTAAGGTCTTTCCATGGTTTGGCTGGATTTTACCGACGGTTTGTGAAGGAATTTTCCACCAAAGCAGCACCTTTGAACGATTTGTGCAAGAAGAATGTTCCGTTCATGTGGGGGCAAGCTCAGGAAAACTCCTTTACGGTTCTTAAGCATTATCTCACTCATGCACCTATTTTAGCATTACCTGATTTTGATAAAGTCTTTGAACTAATGTGTGATGCATCAGGTATAGGAATTGGCGTAGTTTTAATGCAGGAACGTAAGCCAATCACCTATTTTAGTGAGAAGTTAAAAGGGGCTGCCTTAAATTGTCCAACTTACGATAAGGAGCTCTCTGCAGTGGTCCGTGCTTTTGAGACTTTGTCACATTTTTTAATGGCCAAGGAATTTGTTGTTCACAGTGATCACGAGTCCCTTAAACACTTAAAGGGACAGAGTATGTTAAATAGACGTCATGCTAAATGGGTTAATTTTATTGAAACTTTTCCTTACATTATTAAATATAAGAAAGGGAAAGATAATTTGGTTGCTGACGCTCTATCTCGCAGGTATGAAATTCTGGCAATTTTAGATCATTCTTTGTTAGGATTTGCATATCTAAAAGATTTGTATGCTTCTGAGAGTGATTTTGCGACTTTATATAAAGCATGTGAATCTGGTGCATTCCATAAGTACTATAGACAGGATGGTTTCTTGTTTAGGAAACATAGGTTATGCATCCCTCGTAGTTCTACTAGAGAATTACTGGTTTGTGAAACTCACAATGGGGGTCTTATGGGTCATTTTGGTGTACATAAAACAGTTGATGTGCTACAGGAACATTTTTATTGGCCTCATATGCAAAAAGATGTACAGCATGTTTGCACTCGTTGTATTACTTGTTTAAAAGCTAAATCTACATCTAAACCTCATGGACTTTGCATGCCTTTACCTATTCCTTCTTTACCTTGGACTGATATTTCAATGGATTTTATTCTAGGTATTCCGAGGACGCAAAGAGGTAATGACTCCTTATTTTTCGTAGTTGATCGCTTTTCTAAGATGGCTCACTTTATTCCTTGCAAGAAATCAGATGATGCCAAACATGTTGCGGACTTGTTCTTTCAAGGAATAGTTCGGCTTCATGGTATTCCGCGCACTATTGTTTCTGATCACGACGTCAAATTTTTGAGTTACTTTTGGAAGACTTTGTGGTCACGGCTCGGCACAAAACTCTTGTTTTCGACTACAAGTCATCTCTAGACGGATGGTCAGACGGAAGTCACCAACCGCACCGTTGGCAATCTAATTCGGGCCTTAATTCAGAAGAATCTCAAACGTTGGGAAGATATCTTACCGGTTGAAGAGTTTGCCTGCAACCGCACCAATCACTCCTCAACAGGGTTCTGTCATTTCGAAGTTGCCTACGGCTTCACTCCTTTGACGGTTATGGATCTCATCCCTTTGCCGCTAAAGGAACAGGTTAATCTCGACGGCACCCAGAAGGCTGAAACCGTCAAATGCCTACATGCCAAGGTTAGGGCCAACCTTGAGGAAAACTACGCCAGAGCCGCCACCCATGCAAACCAACGGCGCAAGGCTGTGAACTTTGAACCAAGCGACTGGGTTTCGGTCCACATGAGGAAGGAAAGATTCCCTGCTGCGAGGAGGATGAAACTCCATCCCCGTGGCGATGGGCCTTTTCAAATCATGTTCAAGATGGGGCCTAATGCTTACAAGCTTTATTTACTAGGTGAGTATGGTGTTAGTACTTCATTTAATGTTGCTGACTTGTCTCCATTTACTTATGAGCAGGGTGAAGATTAGAGGTCAAATCCTTTTCAACCGGGAGGGGATGATGAGGGCATCCCAAGCCCACAGACAAGTGAGTCCGGAGAAGCTGAGGAGGTTCAGGTTCTACACCGAGGCCCAACAATGCTTCAGGATCCAAGTCCATATCAAAGGGATCCACTTGTAGACATCATTGGGCCAATGACCAGAAGCAGAGCAAAGAAGGTTGTAGAGACACTCAACAACCTTGTACAAGCTTGCCAACAGGAGGCCCAATTGATAATAGAAGCCAACGCCTTGGAGAACAAAGACGGAAAGGTTCAAATTTCAACTCTCCTTACAATTCTTGAAAAAGAGGCTCAATTCCCCAATCCACAATGAAGAGAAGGCTGTTTCTTGAAGTTCTTGAAGACGCCGGAAGGTTCTTGGACTTTAAAGAAACATTTCTTGAAGTTCTTGGTTTTTATTAAAAGTCTTGAATTTCATATTTTGCAGAATCTTGAAGACTCTTAAAAATCTTAAAAATCTTGATTCCAAAATGATTCCAGGAGGTTCCAGAAGATTCCGGAAGCTCCGTACACCATTCCATCATGTGCCATCAACAATTAGGCTGACCCAACTCATGGAGTCCATTCCCCGTCATCAAAAGTCGGCCAGCCCAACAAAGAAGCCCACACGGCCAGACCTATTAGGGTTGGAAATTAAGGGTTAGGGTTTGGGGGAAAATAAGGGTTTGTGCATGTTCCCTATTTTGCCCTTAGTTTAATTAGTTTCCAAAAAGGATCCCTTCTTGATCTCCTTTTTGGAGTAGGATTTTTATTTCTTTTCCTTCTTGTTTTTAAGTTGTAATTTTCGGCTGCCACTAATAATTAGGTGACCGAAATTTCCTTTTCTTTTACCATTACCCACTTCTTTCAGGTTTTGGTATTGTAAAGGAAATCAATCTCTTGATTGGTTTCCAATTCTAATTCTTTTCCTACTCTTTTAGGTAGAATTTTCGGCTGTTCCTTGCCTATAAATAGGCAGCCGAAACTCCATAATAAATTAAGTATTCAGATCTTAAAACTATTAGTTTGAGTACTCTCCCTTTTGCTGTTTATTTATTTTGCATGCTTGTAATTTATATATTGCATGAAACTTAGCTTAATTAGGTTAATTGCTCTACCTAATTAAATTCGCATGTTTCAACTCTTTCTTTCTTGGTTCGAATTCTTAAGTAAATTAGGTTAGGTTAGTTTATTTTTGTTCTCTGGATTTCAGGTAAGTAAAGAGCCAATACGAGCTACGCCACTTAATCAAACTTTCCGGGCAACTTCATCCGCATGTGTACAACCGTCCACATCACCTAGTTCTTTTAGGTTTTAGTTTGTAAGGAATCAATCTCTTGATTGAGTTCCAATTTCAATTGATTTCTACCTACTTGTACTGAAGAATTCGGCTGCCTATATATAAATAGGGGTCTCCTCTCTTCATTTTTCAAGACAACAATTTTGATTCAAGTAATAGAATAGTATAGTTTTATACTTTTTGAATCATTCTCTTATTTTGAGCTTACGTAATTTGCATGTTCTGTGAATTGCAATAAGTTTAGAAACTATAGGCTATTAGGTAATTGCTCTGCCTAATTGCATGCTTTGTTGCGACTCTTTATATTCTTGATCTTGGTTCGATTTGCGTGTTTAAAATTAGCTTAGGTTAATTTTAGTAGACTGCCGAATTCGAGGGAGGGATTCTAGAGGTTAAGAGCTGCGTCTCGCAGTTTTCAGACTTTCCTTGGCAAGTATTCTGCATCGAGTACCCCGTTCCACATCAATTGGATCAGGGGCTCACATCACAGTTCCACCCGTCCGGACCCCTACCACCACCCCACCGGCTTGGAGAAAGAATCCAGTTTACTCACCACCCGCTAAGAAACCGTTTACATCTGAACGGAAGGCTCTAGTTCCCGCCACCACCCCGTCTGCGTCCCAATCCAAAACGTCATCGACACCTCGGCAATCCATTAGCAATGTCACTTGCCAAAAATGCTCAGGCCGTGGCCACTACATGCGCGATTGTCTTAACATCCGGAAGGTCTTATTGGGGCAAGATGGGGAGTACATTTCTGAAGAGGATGAAGAAGATCAAACCTTTAACCCCTTGTCAGAGTTAACGGACAGCACTATGTCTGCACCGGTTGAGCAATTTGAGTTCCTCGAAGAAGATCCTAATCAGAACTTGGTTACTCGCACCTTGACTACAGCTGCTGGCCAGGATACGTCTCAACGGACAAACATCTTCCAGGCCAGGATTAAGGCCAATGGGAAGTTGTGTGTTCTGATCATTGGTGGAGGGAGCTGCACAAATGTGGCCAGCGAATATATGGTCAAAAAACTGAAGCTCCCCATACTCAATCATCCACGTCCTTATCGACTCCAATGGCTCGACAGCTCAGATGGCTACAGAGTCACCAAGCAGGTAAGTGTACCATATGCTATCGGTAAGTTCGAATCCACTGTTTTATGTGATGTTCTACCAATGGAGGCTTGTCACATTCTGCTCGGACGCCCATGGCTCTTCGACTTGAAGGCAAACCATGATGGGGTCGCCCACACTTACTCGGTCTGCCAGGAGGGCAAAATCCACCCGTTCCTACCTATGCCACATAATGAAGTGCGTTCAGAAGCAATCCGAATGAAGGACTCCCTCGCCAAATGGGAAGCTGGAAAGTGCCTAGATAAGGGGAAAGGGAAAGAACTTGTAATGGGTAGTACGGTGAACTCTGATAAGCCTAATCAGGTTAGTGGGGGAAATAGAACAGGTGTTAGGTAACAAAGGTTGTGTACTAGTTTCAGTATGTAAAGATACTTGTGCTAACCCTGAAGAGGGATATTCCTATAGAAGTTGATTATTTGTTGCAGGAATACAACGATGTCTTTCCAGGAGAGCTGCCGCAGGGATTTCCGCCTCTACATGGGATTGAACATCAAATCGACTTCATACCTGGCACATCTATTCCAAATCGACCTCCCTACAAAGCAAATCTAGAGGAAACAAAGGAATTGCAGAAGCAGATCGACAAGCTTTTGGCTAACGGTCAGGTAAGGGAATCACTTAGTACGTGGAGAATGTGTGTTGATTGTAGAGCTGTTAATAACATAACAATCAAGTATAGGCATTCTATCCCTAGGCTTGATGACATGGTAGAGGACTTGTATGGCTCAACGATTTACACTAAAATAGATCTTACACAGGGCTATCATCAAATTCGCATGAGGGAGGGGGATGAATGGAAAACTGCTTTTAAAACTAAGTTTGGTTTGTATGAGTGGTTAATAATGCCCTTCGGTCTAACAAATGCACCTAGTACTTTTATGCGATTAATGAATCATGTGCTTAGAAAGTTCATAGGGAAGTTTGTTGTGGTTTATTTTGATGATATCTTGATCTATTCCAGAGACATGAAATCGCATGTAGAACATATTTGCTTGGTATTAATTGAATTACGTGCTAATAAATTGTATGCCAATGTGAAGAAATGTACTTTCTGCGTTGAGGAAGTTTTGTTTCTCAGTTTTGTGGTCTCTAAAGCTGGTGTCAAAGTTGACGACGCCAAGGTGAAAGCCATTAGGGAATGGCCTACACCAACCTCGGCCGCACAGGTAAAGTCTTTCCACGGTTTGGCTGGATTTTACCGACGATTTGTGAAGGACTTTTCCACCAAAGCAGCACCTCTAAACGAATTGTGCAAGAAGAATATTCCGTTCGTGTGGGGGCAAGCTCAGGAAAATGCCTTTATGGTTCTTAAGCATGATCTCACTCATGCACCTGTTTTAGCATTACCTGATTTTGATAAAGTCTTTGAACTAATGTGTGATACATCAAGTATTGGAATTGGCGCAATTTTAATGCAGGCAAGCAAGCCAATCGCCTATTTCAGTGAGAAGTTTAAGGGAGCTGCCTTAAATTATCCAACTTATGATAAGGAGCTCTATGCAGTGGTCCGTGCTTTCGAGACTTGGTCATATTATTTAATGGCCAAGGAATTTGTTGTTCGCAGTGATCACGAGTCCTGACAGAGTAAGTTAATAGACGTCATGCTAAATGGGTTAATTTTATTGAAACCTTTCCTTACATTATTAAGTATAAGAAAGGGAAAGATAATTGGTTGCTGACACTCTATCTCGCAGGTATGAAATTCTGGCTATTTTAGATCATTCTTTGCTAGGATTTGCATATCTAAAGGATTTGTATGCTTCTGATATTGATTTTGCTACTTTATATAAAGCAAGTGAATCTCGTGTATTCCATAAGTACTATAGACAGGATTGTTTCTTGTTTAGGGAACATAGGTTATGCATCCCTCATAGTTCTACTAGGGAATTACTGGTTTGTGAAGCTCACAATGGGGGACTTATGGGTCATTTTGGTGTACATAAAACAGTTGATGTGCTACAGGTTATATGGACCAAGCTACACATGCGGATGAATTGCCAAGGAAAGTCTGATTAAGTGGCGTAGCTCGTATAAACTCTTTGATGAGGGCATCCAAAGTCACGCAACAAGTCATCAAGCAAGTGATTCCGGAGAAGCTGAGGAGGTTCGAGTTCTACATCGAGGTCCAACAATGCTTCAGGATCCAAGTCCATATCAGAGGGATCCACTTGTAGACATCACTGGGCCAATGACCAGAAGCAGAGCGAAGAAGGTTCGAGATACACTCAACAACCTTGTTCAAGCTTGCCATCAGGACGCTCAGTTGATTGTAGAAGCCAACGCCTTGAAGCAGAAAGAAGGAAATGTTCAAATTGCAACTCTTCTAACCATTCTTGAAGAAGACGCGCAATTCAGCACTTCCCATTAAAGAAGAAGGCTGTTTCTTGAAGTCTTGAAGATGCCGGGAGGTTCTTGGACTTTAAAGAAACAATTATTAAAGTTCCCTACAATTTGGGCCGACCCAAACTCATGGAGACCAGCCCACAAGTTTTGGCCAGCCCAAGGAGCTCACAAGAAGCCGCATGGACCAGCCCACAAAGCAAGCCCACACAGCTATTAGTTAGGGTTCTTTAAGTTTAAATTAATTAAGTTCTTTTTACTCTTTTAGTTAGTTTCCAAAAAGGGTTCCTTCTTGTTCTCTTTTTGGGAGTAGGATTTTTTATTCTTTTCCTTATTTTTAGTTTACAAATTCGGCTGCCACATGTTTATGGTAAAACCGAATTCCTCTTTCCTTTTCTTACCATTCCTACTTCTTTCCGGTTTTGTATTGTAAAAGAAATTAACCTCTTGGTTAATTTCCAATTCTAATTCTTTTCCTTATTATTTTCCTTCACTTTATCGACTGTTCACTCCCTATAAATAGGGTAGCCATGCATAATAAAATTCATGCATTCAGATCGTAAAAACTATTAAGTTTGAGTGCCATCCCTTTATTGCTTCATGTATTTGCATGTTGTAGTTTACATAATTGCATGAAACTTAGCTAATTAGGTTAATTGCTCTACCTAATTATTCGCATGTTTCAAACTCTTTCTTACACTTGGTTCAAACTATAAAACAAATTAGCTAGGTTAGCTTCTCTTTGTTTCTCTTAGTCTCGAAAGTAAGATTGAGTCATATACGGGCTTGCTACTTAATCACAAGGTCCTTGGCAACTTAATCCGCATGTGCACAACCGTCCACATCAATTGGTATCAGAGCTAAGGAGTGGTTTCGTGGCTGGAGAAGGTCGAAGCAACCGACCAAATCTTTTACCAAGTGTTTTCTTTTCCTTGCTAGTCTTGTTCATCTTGAAATTCTTGGATTAGAACTCATCTTCTTGGGGAAATTTTTTTCTTTCAAGCTTTACAAATTTTCGGTTTTTGGTACTGTTTTCCAATCTTTAAAAATAAAAAATTTCTCTTAAAACCCGGACTGCCCTTGCTGTAATTTCAGATCTTTAAATCGGGTTTTTAGAATTCACATCGGGTTTTAAAACCTAGGGTTCGGTTTTCAGTTTTTGCTAGGGTTGGTACTGCTAGGGTTCGGTTTTGTTCAACCTAGGGTTTTGGTTTTTCAATTGTAAGCCCTAACTCCTAAACCCTAACCCTAACCCTAAACGCTAAACCCTAAACCCTAAACCCTAAACCCTAAACCCTAAACCCTAGACCCTAACCTAGGGTTTTGGTTTTTCAGTTCGGTTTTTTGTTTTGGTTTTTCAATTTTTGGGTTTTGCTTACAAGCTAGGGTTTTAGTTTTTGCTCATTCTAAGGGTTTCGGTTTCAGTTGTAAGTGTTGGGTTTTTGAGATAATTTCTACCCCTCTTGTGCTGATCTTGTTGAAAATAGTGAGTTTTTGCGGTTGATGTTAAGCAGCTCACTTTGTTTGCGCATTATAAATTGCATGCTCTAGTTTGGGATACATTGTTTTGAATTCTTGAAAATATAGTGAATTCTTGGTTTTGTATCCTTGTGCTGCTAAGATTATCCCTAGGAATAGGTTAGTGAGTCAAAAATTGAACTTGCTAGCCCTAGGGTTTTCGATTCTTGAAAATCGCATATTGCTTCATTGTTCGGCCACTTGGGGGTTTTGTTTAAGAATCACAATCTGGGTACTGTTTTGCTGCTTGAAAAGAATTAAGAATTTGTGGGGATTGGTTTCTTGATTACCTATTGGGTGGGTGATCTCTTCTTTGGGTAGTTTTAGGACTTTCCTGAAGTCGTTTCAACTCTGCTAATTTTCTTTGATTCTATTCAATTTTGAATTGCCCTGCTTTCAATTGCCTAGTTATCTTTTCGTGCGACCTGAACATTTGCTCTTAAATTATAGTTTGGATTTTGTCATCGTGCACACTCATCTTTTCTGAAATTTGAGGGCTTAACCCCGAAATTTCCTGTTGTGTACTTCATATCTGAACTATATTATAAACTATCGTTTTGCGAAAAGATTTTTCAAAATAGAACCAAGTGTCAATTTTTGCAAAAATTTGCTTCTTTCTGAAGTGTCATTGCTTTTGTGTGAATTGCTGCTTGCCTTATACATTTATTAATACCGGGAGGTAGAGTGGAAAAAGGCTTGAGTGCACATATTATACAGGGCGCCACCCTAGAGTGAAACACAGGGTTGTGTGTAGCTGTTATGTGGGATACACTTGGGGGAACAAGGGGGTAAGGTTACATTTTTCCTTGTTCTTAGCAGACAGGCTTTTGCTTCTTTTACCGATGTCAGGTGGAGGTGCTCCTAACCCTTTGGGGAACGAGCAAATACTGGCTACAATTGCACAACTCTCCGCGCGATTTGCTACACTCACGGAGGAAGTCGCCGAACTCAGGACCGAACGGGAACAACGGCACGAGTCAGATGACAACATTGCCGCACCTGGCACCAACGCCGCTGACCAACCCTTCGCAGGACTCAGTCAATGCAAGACGACTGTTCCACCCTTTGCCGGCGGCACGAATCCAGAGGACTATCTCGACTGGGAGATGAAGATAGAGTGCATTTTTGAACTTCATGCGATCCCAGAGCACAAGAAGGTCCAACTCGCAGTGGTCCATTTCACAGACTATGCCCTAATATGGTGGAATCAACAGATGGACCAACGCCGAAACACCCGTCCAATGCGGGCCCGTGCTCCGCCTCTCTCGTGGTTTGATTTGACTACATCTATGCGTAGGACTTTTGTACCTGATTACTATTTTAGAGAATTCTATAAAAAGTTACATACTCTTGTACAAGGTTCCATGTCTGTAGATGATATTATAGAAAGTTAGAGATGGCAAAAATTAGGGCTAATGTACAGGAAGATGAAGCCGCATCAATGGCTCATTTTCTTAATGGTTTGAATAGGGGTATAGCTTTAGCTGTTGAATTGCAGAATGCCACAACTCTGATAGACATGCTGCATAAAGCTCGAGTCATGGAGGAGTACCTGAAGTCCGTTCCACCAATCCGGACGCCTACCAGCGCCCCACCGGCTTGGAGAAAGAATCCGGTCTACTCTCCACCAGCAAAGAGGCCGATCATGTCAGAGAGAAAAGCTATAGTTCCTGTCGCCACCCCTTCTTCATCACAGGCTAAGACGCCATCAACTCCCAGACAGTCCATCAGCAACGTTACTTGCCACAAATGCTCAGGCCGTGGCCACTACATGCGTGATTGTTCCAACATCCGGAAGGTCTTATTGGGGCAAGATGGCGAGTACATTTCAGAGGAAGATGAAGACGAACCAACCGTTGACCCTTCACAGGAGTTAACTGACAGCACTCCGTCTGCACCAGTGGAGCAATTCGAGTTCATAGAGGAGGATCCGAATCAGTACTTGGTTACTCGCACTCTGACTACAGCTGCTGTCCTGGACACAACTCAACGGACAAACATCTTCCACGCCAGAACAAAGGTAAATGGAAAGTTGTGTGTTCTGATTATTGATGGAGGAAGCTGCACGAATGTAGCTAGTGAATACATGGTTGACAAGCTGAAGCTTCCTGTTATCAATCATCCACGTCCTTATTGGCTACAATGGCTCGACAGCTCAAATGGCTACAGAGTCACAAAGCAGGTAAGCGTACCATACGCTATCGGTAAGTTCGAATCCACTGTTTTATGTGATGTTCTGCCAATGGAGGCTTGTCACATTCTACTCGGACGACCATGGCTCTTTGACCTGAAGGCAACACATGATGGGGTCGCCAATACGTACTCGGTCTGCCAGGAGGGCAAGATCCACACGTTCCTACCCATGCCACCTCACGAAGTGCGATCCGAAGCTGTTCGAATCAAGGATGCGATCGCGACTTGGGGAGCTGAGAAACGCCGAGAAAAAGGTAAGGGAAAGGAAATTGAAAAGGGTAGTAAGGCGAACTCTGATAGGCCTGATCAAGACAAAGTTAAGGGTAGTTGTTTCGCTACTTTAGGGGAGATAGGTCATGTGTTAGATATCAATACTGATGTACTAGTTTTAGTATGTAAAGATAATTGTGCTAACCCTGACGATATCCCTCGAGATATCCCTATAGAAGTCAATTCTTTGTTGCAGGAATTCAAGGATTTTTTCCAAAAGAGTTGCCGCAGTGTCTACCGCCACTTCGAGGAATTGAACATCAAATTGACTTTATCCCTAGCGGACCAATTCCGAACAGACCTGCCTACAAAGCAAATCCGGAGGAAACAAAGGAGTTGCAAAGACAAATAGACAAGCTGCTTGCGAATGGTTAGGTAAGGGAATCTCTAAGTCCTTGTTTTGTACCTGTTATTCTAGTCCCTAAGAAAGACCGTACATGGAGAATTTGTGTTGATTGTAGAGCTGTAAATAAGATAACAATCAAGTATAGGCACCCTATCCCTAGGCTTGATGACATGTTAGAAGATTTGCATGGTTCCACAATTTGCACAAAAATAGATCTTACACAGGGCTATCATCAAATTCGCATGAGGGAGGGGGGAGAATGGAAAACTGCTTTTAAGACTAAGTTTGGTTTGTATGAGTGGTTAGTCATGCCCTTTGGCCTAATAAATGCACCTAGTACTTTTATGAGGTTAATGAATCATGTGCTTAGAAAGTGATGTGGACGGTTGTACACATACGGATAATGTTGCCAAGGACCTTATGATTAAGTGACAAGCTCTTACAAAACCTTTAACTCACGTTCGGAATTGATAAAACAAGGGATAAACTATCCTGACCAATTTGTTTATGAATTCCAACCAAGTGCAAGAAAAGAGGTGTGAAACATGCGAATAATTAGGCAGAGCAAGAACCTAATTAGCTAAGTTTCATGCAATTATGTAAACTATGACATGCAAATACATAAAGCAATAAAAGGAGGTATCTCAAACACTAAGTTTTTGATCTGAAATACTCTGAATATTATTATGCATGGCTGCCTATTTATAGATGTAGGGATGGCCGAAAATAAGAAAGAAAATAATAAGGAAAAGAATTAGAATTGGAAATTAACCAAGAGGTTAATTCCTTGTACAATTACCAAACCCGGAAAGAAGTAGGAATGGTAAGAAAAGGCAACAAGAATTCGGTTTTACCTAAAACATGAGGTAGCCGAATTTACACTACCTAAAACAAGAAGGAAACTAATTGGAAAACAAGTAGGAAAGAAATAAATATCCTACTTCCAAAAAGAACAAGGAAACCCTTTTTGGAAATTAACTAAAAGACTTAATTAAAATTCTGAAAATTAATTCCCTAAAACCGTGTGGGCTTCTCTCCTTGATTGGGCCGTGCGGCTTCATGCTACTCCTTGGGCTGGCCGAAAACTTGTGGGCTGGTCCATGAGTTTTTGGGTCGGCCCAATTGGTAGGGAACTTTATTATTTGGTTTCTTTTAAGTCCAAGAACCTCCGGCTTCTTCAAGACTTCAAGAAACAGTCTTCTTCTTGATTAAAATGTGATGATTTGCGCCTCTCCTTCCAAGATAGTTAGAAGAGTTGCAAATTGCACATTTCCTCCATTTTGCTTCAAGGCGTGGGCTTCTACAATCAGCTGGGCATCTTGATGGCAGGCTTGCACAAGGTTGTTGAGAGCTTCTCGTACCTTCTTCGCTCTGCTTCTGGTCATGGGCCCAGTGATGTCTACAGTGGATCCCTCTGATATGGGCTTGGATCCTGAAGCATTGTTGGGCCTCGATGTAGAACTCGAACCTCCTCCTCAGCTTCTCCGGAATCACTTGTAATTTGACTTGCTACGTGTTGTTGACTTTGGATGCCCTCATCATCCCCTCCCGGTTGAAAAGGATTTGTCCTCAAATCAGCAACCTGGTCATCAACAAAAGGAGACAAGTCAGCAACATTAAAGGAAGAACTAACACCATACTCACCTGGTAAGTCGAGTTTGTAGCCGTTAGGCCCCATTTTGGAAACGATCTGAAAAGGTCCATCGCCCCTTGGATGGAGTTTGGTCCTTCTGGCTGCAGGGAATCGTTCCTTCCTCATGTGAACCCAAACCCAGTCACCTGGTTTGAAATTCACAGCCTTGCGCCATTGGTTTGCACTAGCGGCGGCTTTGGCATATGTCTTCTCCAGATTAGCTCGAACTTTAGCATGTATGCGTTGCACTGCTTCAGCTTTCTTCGCACCGTCTAGATTGACCTTGTTCTTTGGGCGGCAAAGGAATGAGATCCATCACCGTCAAGGGAGTAAAGCCGTAAGCAACTTCAAATGGACAGAACCCTGTTGAGGAGTGCTTGGTTCGGTTGTATGCAAACTCTACAACCGGTAAGATGTCTTACCAACGCTTGAGGTTCTTCTGAATCAATGCTCTGAGTAGGTTGCCAACGGTTCGGTTGGTGACTTCCGTCTGACCATCCGTTTGTGGATGACTTGTAGTCGAAAACAACAGTTTTGTGCCGAGGCGGGACCACAAAGTCTTCCAAAAATAACTCAAGAATTTGACGTCGCGATCTGAGACTATGGTTCTCGGAATTCCATGTAGCCGACCATACCTTGGAAGAATAACTCAGCTACATGTCTGGCATCATCTGATTTCCTGCAAGGAATGAAATGCGCCATTTTAGAAAACCGATCAACAACGACAAATAAAGAATCATTACCTTTCTGCGTCCTCGGAAGCCCTAGAATAAAATCCATAGAAATGTCAGTCCAAGGTACAGAAGGTACAGGTAAAGGCGTGTAAAGTCCATGGGGCTTAGAAGTAGATTTAGCTTGCAAACAATTAATGCATCGAGAGCAAACATTATGTACATCTTTGCGCATATGTGGCCAATAAAAGTGTTCATGCAACAGCTCAAGAGTTTTATGCACACCAAAATGACCAATAAGCCCCCCACTATGAGCTTCACGAACCAGTAATTCCCTAGTGGAACTACGAGGGATGCATAACCTATTTTCCCTAAACAGAAAACCATCATGTCTAAAGTACTTTTGGAATGCACCAGATTCACATGCTTTATACACATCAGCAAAATCAACATCAAAAGCATACAAATCCTTGAGGTATGCGAAACCTAACAAAGTATGATCTAAAATTGCTAGCATTTAATACCTGCGAGATAGAGCGTCAGCAACTAAATTATCTTTACCTTTCTTATACTTAATAATGTAAGGAAAAGACTCAATAAAATTAACCCACTTTGCATGACGTCTATTTAACTTATTTTGCCCTTTTAAATGCTTAAGAGACTCATGATCACTATGAACAACAAATTCCTTAGACATCAAATAATGTGACCACGTTTCAAAAGCACGGACAACAGCATAGAGCTCCTTATCATATGTAGGATAATTTAAGGCATCCCCTTTTAGTTTCTCAACTGAAAGGCGATAGGCTTCTTCTCCTGCATTAACACTGCGCCAATTCCAACACCTGATGCCTCACACATTAGTTCAAACACTTTATCAAAATTAGGTAATGCTAAAACAGGTGCATGAGTGAGATCATGCTTTAAAGTAGTAAAAGCTTTTTCCTGAGCTGGCCCCCACACAAATGGCGTGTTCTTCTTGCAGAGATTATTGAGGGGCGCGGCTTTAGTGGAGAAATCTTTCACAAACCGCCTGTAGAATCCAGCCAATCCATGGAATGACCGAACCTGGGCGGCCGAAGTTGGCTGCGGCCAATCCCTAATGGCCTTCACCTTGGCATCATCAACTTTGACACCATCTGCAGAGACTACAAAACCAAGAAAAACAACCTCCGAAACAGAAAAGGTACACTTTTGCATCTTGGCATATAACTGATTAGCACGTAATTCAATTAAAACCAAACGAAAATGTTCAACATGCGAATCATAATCTCTGGAATATATCAATATATCATCAAAATACACAACAACAAATTTACCTATAAACTTTCTAAGCACATGATTCATTAACCACATGAAAGTACTAGGTGCATTTGTGAGACCAAAGGGCATGACTAACCACTCATATAAACCAAATTTAGTCTTAAAAGCAGTTTTCCATTCATCCCCCTCCCTCATGCGAATTTGATGATAGCCCTGTGTTAGATATTTCGTATAACAGTAGAACCATGCAAATCTTCTAACATGTCATCAAGCCTAGGGATAGGGTGCCTATACTTGATTGTTATCTTATTTACTGCTCTACAATCCATACACATTCTCCATGTACCTTCTTTCTTAGGGACTAGAATAACAGGTACAGCACAAGGACTTAGAGATTCCCTTACCTGACCATGCGCCAATAGCTTCTCAATTTGCGCTTGCAACTCCTTTGTTTCCTCCGAATTTGCCTTGTATGCAGGGCGATTTGGTATAGGCGCGCCAGGGATGAAGTCAATCTGATGTTCAATACCTCGAAGTGGCGGCAAACCCTGCGGCAACTCGTCTGGAAAGACATCAGCAAATTCCTGCAACAAGAATTGACTTCTGTAGGGATATCCCAAGGGATATCGTCAGGGTTAGCACAGTTATCTTTACAGACTAAAACAATACATCATGATTGCTGTCTAACACTTGACCTATCTCTCCTCTCATTGCAAAACAACTACTTCTAACTTTGTCCTGATCAGGCTTATTAGAGTTCGCCTTACTACCCCTTACAACAATTTCTTTCCCTTTACCCTTCGCTTGGCGCCTTTCAGCTTCCCAATTTGCGAGTGACTCCTTCATACGAACAGCTTCTGATCGCACTTCAGCCGGTGGCATGGGTAGGAATGTGTAAATCTTGCCCTCCTGGCAGACCGAGTAGGTGTTGGCGACCCCATCATGTGTTGCCTTCAGGTCAAAGAGCCATGGTCGTCCGAGTAGAATGTGACAAGCCTCCATTGGCAGAACATCACATAAAACCGTGGATTCGAACTTACCGATAGCGTATGGTACGCTTACCTGCTTTGTGACTCTGTAGCCGTCTGAGCTGTCGAGCCATTGAAGCCGATAAGGACGTGGATGATTGATGACAGGGAGGCGCAGCTTATCAACCATATACTCACTAGCAACATTAGTACAACTCCCTCCATCAATAATCAGAACACATAACTTTTCATTTACCTTTGTGCGGGCATGGAAGATGTTTGTCCTCTGGGACGTGTCCGGGACAGCAGCTGTAGTCAGAGTGCGAGTAACCAAGTTCTGAGAAGGATCTTCTTCAAGAAATTCGAACTGCTCCACAGGTTCTGACGGAGTGCTGTCAGTCAACTCCTTTGTAGGGTCAACGGTTGGTTCCTCTTCATCGGATTCTGATATGTACTCACCATCTTGGCCCAATAATACCTTCTGGATGTTGGGACAGTCACGCATGTAGTGGCCACGACCTGAGCACTTGTGGCAAGTAACGTTGCTGATAGACTGCCTGGGAGTTGATGGCGTTTTCTGCTGGGATGAAGAAGAAGTGGCGGCGACAACAGGGACTATGGCCTTGCGTTCAGACATGATCGGCCTCCTTGCTGGTGGCGAGTAGGTCGGATTCTTGCGCCAGGCTGGTGGGACGCTGGTAGGTGTCCGGACTGGTGGTACGGACTTCAGATACTCCTCCATAACCCGAGCCTTGTGCAGCATGTCTGTCAGCGTCGTAGCATTCTGCAGTTCAACTGCTAAACCAATACCCCTGTTTAAACCACTAAGAAAACGAGCCATAGATGCGGCTCATCTTCCTGTACATTAGCCCTAATTTTTGCCATCTCTAGTTTTCTATAGTTTTCATCTACAGTCATAGAACCTTGTACAAGAGTATGTAATTTCCTATACAATTCTCTAAAATAGTAGCCCGGTACAAAAGTCCTACGTATAGAAGTAGTCAAATCAAACCAAGAGAGAGGCGGTGTGCGGGCACGCATGGGGTGCGTATTCCGACACTGGTCCTGCTGTTGATTCCACCAGATTAGGGCATAGTCGGTTAAATGGACCACTGCAAGTTGGACTTTCTTGTGTTCCGGGATCGCATGAAGTTCAAAAATGCGCTCCATCTTCATCTCCCAGTCGAGATAGTCCTCTGGATTCGTGCCTCCGGCAAAGGGTGGAATGGTAGTTTTGCACTGACTGAGGCCTGTGAATGGCTGGTATGCGGCGTTGGTGCCTGGGCCGGCCGGCTCGTCGTCTGAGTCTGTGCGCCTCTGGTCCCGTTCTGTCCTGAGTTCGGCGACTTCCTCCGTGAGTGTAGCGAATCGCGCAGAGAGTTGCGCAATCGCAGCCAGGATTGCTTGTTTCCTAAAGGGTTAGGAGCACCTCCACCTGACATTGGATAAAGAAGCGAAAACATGTCTGCTAAGAATAAGGAAAAGTGAGAAATAACCTTACCCCCTTATTCCCCCAAGTGTTTCCCACCTAATAGCTACACACAAACCCCGTGTATCGCTCTCGGGTGGCGCCCGGTATAAGATGTGCACTCAAGCCTTTTACCACTCAAACCTCCCAGTATTGATAAATGTATCAGGCAAGCAGCAATTCACACAAAAGCAATGACACTTAAGAAGATGCAAAAATTTTCGCAAAAACCACACTTTGTTCTATTTTGAAAAATCTTTTCGTAAAACGATATTTATGTAATATAGTTCAGATATGAAGTACACAACAGGAAATTTAGGGGTTAAGCCCTCAAATTTCAGAAAAGATGAGTGTGCACGATGACAAAATCCAAACTATAATTAAGATCTAATGTATAGGTCGCACGAAAAGATAAACAAGGCAATTGAAAGCAGGGCAATTCGAAGTGAATAGAAGCAAAGAAAAATTAGCAGAGCTGAAACAACTTCAGGAAAGCCTAAACTACCCAAAGAAGCGATCACCCACCCAATAGGTAATCAAGAAACCAATCCCCACAAATTATTAATTCTCCTAACATGCAAAACAGTACCTAATTTGCGAAATTAATACCCCCTAATGGCCGAAAACAGTACCAAAATAATCAATATGCGATTTTCAATTACGAGAACCCTAGGGCCAGCAAAAACAAATTTTCAATTTACTAGCCTAATCCCAAGGATAATCTTAGCAGCACAAGGATACAAAATCAAGAATTCACTATATTTTCAAGAATTCAAAAGAAGTATCCAAAACTTATAGCATGCAATTTTACAATGCGCAAACAAGTGAGCTGCTTAACATCAACCGCAAAACTCACAATTTTCAGCAAAATCAGCACCAAAAGAAGGGTAGAAAGCGTCGCAAAAACCAAGCAAACAAAAGCTTAGGTCGCGTGAATTAGCGACGGAAAACCCGAAACCCTAGTGTCACGAAAAACCGAAACCCTAATTCGATTCCAAGAATTTCAAGAACAATCAAGATTAACAAGGGAAAGAAAACACCTGGAAAAGGATTTGATCGGTTGATCTCCTCCGGTCACGAAACCACTCCTTAGCTCTGATATCAATTGATGTGGACGGTTGTACACATGCGGATAATGTTGCCAAGGACCTTGTGATTAAGTGACAAGGTCTTACAAAACCTTAACTCACGTTCGGAATTGATAAAACAAGGGAAAACTATCCTGACCAATTTGTTTATGAATTCCAACCAAGTGCAAGAAAAGAGGTGTGAAACATGCGAATAATTAGGCAGAGCATTAACCTAATTAGCTAAGTTTCATGCAATTATGTAAACTACGACATGCAAATACATAAAGCAATAAAAGAAGGTATCTCAAACACTAAGTTTTTGATCTGAAATACACTCTGAATATTATTATGCATGGCTGCCCTATTTATAGATGTAGGGATGGCCGAAAATAAGAAAGAAAATAATAAGGAAAAGAATTAGAATTGGAAATTAACCAAGAGGTTAATTCCTTGTACAATTACCAAACCCGGAAAGAAGTAGGAATGGTAAGAAAAGGCAACAAGAATTCGGTTTTACCTAAAACATGAGGTAGCCGAATTTACACTACCTAAAACAAGAAGGAAACTAATTGGAAAACAAGTAGGAAAGAATAAATATCCTACTTCCAAAAAGAACAAGGAAACCCTTTTTGGAAATTAACTAAAAGACTTAATTAAAATTCTGAAAATTAATTCCCTAAAACCGTGTGGGCTTCTCTCCTTGATTGGCCGTGCGGCTTCATGCTACTCCTTGGGCTGGCCGAAAACTTGTGGGCTGGTCCATGAGTTTTTGGGTCGGCCCAATTGGTAGGGAACTTTATTATTTGGTTTCTTTTAAGTCCAAGAACCTCCCGGCTTCTTCAAGACTTCAAGAAACAGTCTTCTTCTTGATTAAAATGTGATGATTTGCGCCTCTCCTTCCAAGATAGTTAGAAGAGTTGCAAATTGCACATTTCCTCCATTTTGCTTCAAGGCGTGGGCTTCTACAATCAGCTGGGCATCTTGATGGCAGGCTTGCACAAGGTTGTTGAGAGCTTCTCGTACCTTCTTCGCTCTGCTTCTGGTCATGGGCCCAGTGATGTCTACAAGTGGATCCCTCTGATATGGGCTTGGATCCTGAAGCATTGTTGGGCCTCGATGTAGAACTCGAACCTCCTCCTCAGCTTCTCCGGAATCACTTGTAATTTGACTTGCTACGTGTTGTTGACTTTGGATGCCCTCATCAGAAAGTTCATAGGTAAATTTGTTGTTGTGTATTTTGATGATAGTTTGATCTATTCTAAAGACTTCAAATCGCATGTTGAACATCTTCGTTTGGTTTTAATTGAATTGCGTGCTAATCAATTATATGCCAAGATGCAAAAATGTACTTTTTGTGTTTCAGAGGTTGTTTTTCTCGGTTTTGTAGTCTCTGCAGAAGGTGTCAAAGTTGATGATGCCAAAGTTAAGGCCATTAGGGATTGGCCGTAGCCAACTCGGCCGCACAGGTTCGGTCATTCCACAGATTGGCTGGATTCTACAGATGGTTTGTGAAGGATTTTTCCACAAAGGCTGCGCCTCTCAGTGATCTGTGCAAGAAGAACACGCCATTTGTGTGGGGGCAGGCTCAGGAGAACGCCTTTACTGTTTTAAAGCATGATCTCACGCATGCACCTGTTTTAGCATTACCTGATTCTGATAAAGTGTTTGAACTAATGTGTGATGCATCAGGTGTTGGAATTGGTGCAGTTTTAATGCAGGAAAGAAAGCCAATCGCCTTTTTTCAGTGAGAAGCTTAAAGAAGCTGCTTTGAATTATCCTACTTATGGTAAGGAGCTCCATGTAGTTGTCCGTGCATTTGAGACTTGGTCGCATTATTTGATGGCTAAAGAATTTGTTGTTCATAGTGATCATGAGTCTCTTAAGCATTTAAAAGGACAGAATAAGTTGAATAGACGTCATGCTAAGTGGGTTAACTTTATTGAATCTTTTCCTTATATTATTAAGTATAAGAAAGGTAAGGATAATTTAGTTGCTAATGCTCTATCTCGCAGGTATGAAATTCTGGCTGTTTTAGATCATTCTTTGCTCGGATTTGCATATCTAAAGGATTTATATACTTGTGATGTTGATTTTTCGGATATATATAAAGCATGTGAATCTGGTGCATTCCAAAAGTACTATAGACAGGATGGTTTTCTGTTTAAGGAAAATAGGTTATGCATCCCTCGTAGTTCTGCTAGGGAATTACTGGTTCGTGAAGCTCATAGTGGAGGTCTTATGGGTCATTTTGGTGTGCATAAAACGCTTGAAGTGTTGCATGAACATTTTTATTGGCCGCATATGAGAAAGGATGTACAGCATGTTTCCACTCGTTACATTAATTGTTTACAAACTAAATCTACATCTAAACCCCATGGACTTTACACGCCTTTGCCTGTACCTTCTGTACCTTGGACTGACATTTCTATGGATTTTATTCTAGGTCTTCCGAGGACGCAGAAAGGTAATGATTCTTTATTTGTCGTTGTTGATCGGTTTTCTAAAATGGCGCATTTTATTCCTTGCAGAAAATCAGATGATGCTAGACATGTAGCAGAATTATTCTTTCAAGGGATAGTTCGGTTGCATGGAATTTCGAGAACCATTGTCTCAGATCGCGACGTCAAATTTCTGAGTTATTTTTGGAAGACTCTGTGGTCCCGCCTCGGCACAAAACTGTTGTTTTCGACTACAAGTCATCCACAGACGGATGGTCAGACGAAAGTCACCAACCGCACCGTTGGCAATCTCCTTAGGGCATTAATTCAGAAGAATCTCAAACGTTGGGAAGAACCAAGCACTCCTCAATAGGGTTCTGTCCATTTGAAGTTGCCTACGGCTTTACTCCTTTGACGGTGATGGATCTCAACCCTTTGCCGCTAAAGGAACAGGTTAATCTCGATGGTGCAAAGAAAGCTGAAACTGTGCAGCGCATACATGCCAAAGTTCGAGCTAATCTGGAGAAGACATACGCCAATGCAAACCAACGGCGCAAGGCTGTGAACTTTGAACCAGGCGACTAGATTTGGGTTCATATGAGGAAGGAACGATTCCCTGCTGCAAGAAGGACCAAACTCCATCCAAGGGGCGATGGACCTTTTCAGATCGTTTCCAAGATTGGGCCTAACGCTTACAGACTTGATTTACCAGGTGAGTATGGTGTTAGTTCTTCCTTTAATGTTGCTGACGTGTCTCCTTTTACTCATGAACAGGGTGCTAGGTCAAATCATTTTCAACAGGGAGGGGATGATGAGGGCATCCAAAGTCACGCAACAAGTCATCAAGCAAGTGATTCCAGAGAAGCTGAGGAGGTTTGAGTTCTACATCGAGGTCCAACAATGCTTCAGGATCCAAGTCCATATCAGAGGGATCCACTTGTAGACATCACTGGGCCAATGACCAGAAGCAGAGCGAAGAAGGTTCGAGGTGCACTCACAACCTTGTTCAAGCTTGCCATCAGGACGCTCAGTTGATTGTAGAAGCCAACGCCTTGAAGCAGAAAGAAGGAAATGTTCAAATTGCAACTCTTCTAACCATTCTTGAAGAAGACGCGCAATTCAGCACTTCCCATTAAAGAAGAAGGCTTTTTCTTGAAGTCTTGAAGATGCCGGGAGGTTCTTGGACTTTAAAGAAACAATTATTAAAGTTCCCTACAATTTGGGCCGACCCAAACTCATGGAGACCAACCCACAAGTTTCGGCCAGCCCAAGGAGCTCACAAGAAGCCGCATGGACCAGCCCACACGGCTATTAGTTAGGGTTCTTTAAGTTTAAATTAATTAAGTTCTTTTTACTCTTTTAGTTAGTTTCCAAAAAGGGTTCCTTCTTGTTCTCTTTTTGGGAGTAGGAGTTTTATTCTTTTCCTTATTTTTAGTTTACAAATTCGGCTGCCACATGTTTATGGTAAAACCGAATTCCTCTTTCCTTTTCTTACCATTCCTACTTCTTTCCGGGTTTGGTATTGTAAAAGAAATTAACCTCTTGGTTAATTTCCAATTATAATTCTTTTCCTTATTATTTTCCTTCACTTTTTTGGCTGTTCACTCCCTATAAATAGGGCAGCCGTGCATAATAAAATTCATGCATTCAGATCATAAAAACTATTAAGTTTGAGTGCCATCCCTTTATTGCTTTATGTATTTGCATGTTGTAGTTTACATAATTACATGAAACTTAGCTAATTAGGTTAATTGCTCTACCTAATTATTCACATGTTTCAAACTCTTTCTTACACTTAGTTCAAACTATAAAACAAATTAGCTAGGTTAGCTTCTCTTTGTTTCTCTGAGTTTCGAAAGTAAGATTGAGTCATATACGAGCTTGCTACTTAATCACAAGGTCCTTGGCAACTTAATCCGCATGTGTACAACCGTCCACATCACTCTTTACTTACCCGAAATCCAGATAACAAAAATAAACTAACCTAAGCTAATTTACTTAAAGAATTCGAACCAAGTAAGAAAAGAGGTGAAACATGCGAATTTAATTAGGTAGAGCAAATAACCTAATTAAGCTAAGTTTCATGCAATATAAAATTACCAGTATGCAAAATACATAAAGCAATAAAGGAAGAGTACTCAAACTAATAGTTTTAAGATCTGAATAATTGTTTATTAATTTTGTGGATGGCCCTATTTATAGGTATAGGGGTATCCAAATTACAATACGAAAAGAATAACTGAAAGCAGCGAAAGTGGAAACCAATCAGAATTAGATTTTCCTTACAAACCAAGTCCTAAATGAACAAGGACAATGGTGAACGAATTAAGTCCCCTTTATATGATTAGGTGGACGAAATTATACCCTATTTATACTTAGAAAACAACTAAAATTGGAAACCAATCAAGAGATTGATTTCTTACAAACCCAAAACCTAAAGGAACTAGGTTTTGGAAGTTGCTGAATTTGTCTGCCATATGGATATGGTTATGGACGAAATTCACACTTAAAATAGGTAGGAAATAAATATAAATCCTGTCCAAAAAGGGAGATCAAGAAGGGATCCTTTTTGGAAACTAATAAACTAAGGGCAAAATAGGAAACATGCACAAACCCTTATTTTCCCCCAAGCCCTAAACCTTACTTTCGCAAACCCAAATGGACTAGGGCTTGCGTGTGGGCTTCTTGATGGGCTGGCTGACTTGATGATGTGGAATGGACTTCATGGATTGGGTCGGCCCAATTGTTGATGGCGCATGATGGAATGGTGTAGGGAGCTTCCGGAATCTTCTGGAACTCCCGGAATCAAGATTTTCAAGATTCTGCAAAATATGAAATTCAAGATATTCAAGAAAATCAAGAATCTTCAAGAAATGTCTCTTTAAAGTACAAGAACCTTCCGGCATCTTCAAGAACTTCAAGAAATAGCCTTCTCTTCATTGTGGATTGGGGAATTGCGCCTCTTCTTCAAGAATTGTAAGGAGAGTTGCAATTTGAACCTTTCCGGCTTTGTTCTCCAAGGCATTGGCTTCTATTATCAATTGAGCATCCTGTAGGCAAGCTTGTACAAGGTTGTTGAAAGTCTCTTGAACCTTCTTTGCTCTGCTTCTTGTCATTGGCCCAATGATATCTACAAGTGGATCCCTTTGATATGGACTTGGATCCTGAAGCATTGTTGGGCCTCGATGTAGAACCCGAACCTCCTCAGCTTCTCTGGACTCACTTGTCTGTGGACTTGTCGATGGACTTGGGATGCCCTCATCATATGGTCAGACGGAAGTCACCAACCGCACCGTTGGCAATCTACTTCGGGCTTTAATACAGAAGAATCTCAAACGTTGGGAAGAAAAATCTTACCAATTGTAGAGTTTGCCTACAACTGCACCACGCACTCCTCAACAGGGTTCTGTCCATTCGAAGTTGCCTACGGCTTCACTCCTTTGATGGTTATGGATCTCATCCCTTTACCGCTAAAGGAACAGGTTAATCTCGACGGTGCCCAGAAGGCTGAAACCGTTAAACGCCTGCATGCCAAGGTTCGGGCCAACCTCGAGAAAAATTACGCCAGAGCGCCGCCCATGCAAACCAACGGCGCAAGGCTGTGAACTTTGAACCAGGCGACTGGGTTTGGGTTCAGATGAGGAAGGAATGATTCCCTGCTGCGAGGAGGACGAAACTCCATCCCCAGGGCGATGGGCCATTTCAAATCGTGTCCAAGATGGGGCCTAATGCTTACAAGCTTGATTTGCCAGGTGAGTATGGTGTTAGTACTTCCTTTAATGTTACTGACTTGTCTCCGTTTACTTATGAACAAGATGAAGATTTGAGGTCAAATCCTTTTCAACCAGGAGGGGATGATGAGGGTATCCCAAGTCCATCGACAAGTCCACAGACATGTGAGTCAATAGAAGCTGAGGAGGTTCGGGTTCTACACCGAGGCCCAATAATGCTTCAGGATCCAAGTCCATATCAAAGGGATCCACTTGTAGATATCATTGGGCCAATGACAAGAAGCAGAGCAAAGAAGGTTCAAGAGACTCTCAACAACCTTGTACAAGCTTGCCGACAAGATGCTCAATTGATAGTAGAAGCCAATGCCTTGGAGAACAAAGCTGGAAAGGTTCAAATTGCAACTCTCCTTACAATTCTTGAAGAAGAGGTGCAATTCCCCATTCCACAATGAAGAGAAGGCTGTTTCTTGAAGTTCTTGAAGACGCTGGAAGGTTCTTGGACTTTAAAGAGACATTTCTTGAAGTTCTTGATTTTCTTGAAAATCTTGAATTTCATATTTTGCAGAATCTTGAAGAATCTTGAAAATCTTGATTCCGAAATGATTCCGGGAGATTCCAGAAGATTCCGGAAGCTCCCTACACCATTCCATCATGCGCCATCAACAATTGGGCCGACCCAATCCATGGAGTCCATTCCACCTCATCAAAAGTCGGCCAGCCCAACAAAGAAGCCCACACGGCCAAGCCTAGTCCATTAGGGTTGGAAATTAAGGGTTAGGGTTTGGGGGAAAATAAGGGTTTGTGCATGTTCCCTATTTAACCCTTAGTTTATTAGTTTCAAAAAAGGATCCCTTCTTGATCTCCCTTTTTGGATAGGATTTATATTTATTTCCTACCTATTTTAAGTGTGAATTTCGTCCATAACCATATCCATATGGCAGACAAATTCAGCAACTTCCAAAACCTAGTTCCTTTAGGCCTTGGTTTGTAAGAAATCAATCTCTTGATTGGTTCCAATTTTAATTGTTTTCCTAGTCTAAATAGGGTAGAATTTCATCCACCTAATCATATAGAGGTGACTTAATTCGTTCACCATTGTCCTTGTTCATTCAGGACTTGGTTTGTAAGGAAAATCCAATTATGATTGGTTTCCACTTTCGCTGCTTTCAGTTATTCTTTTCCTATTGTAATTTGGATACCCCTATACCTATAAATAGGGCCATCCACGAAATTAATAAACAAGTATTCAGATCTTAAAACTATTAGTTTGAGTACTCTCCCTTTATTACTTTATGTATTTTGCATACTGGTAATTTATATTGCATGAAACTTAGCTTAATTAGGTTATTTGCCCTACCTAGTTAAAATCGCATGTTTCAACTCTTTTCTTACTTGGTTCAAATTCTTTAAGTAAATTAGCCTAGGTTAGTTTATTTTTGTTATCTGGATTTCAGGTAAGTAAGAGTCTATACAAGCTACGCCATTTAATCAGACTTTCCTTGGCAATTCATCCGCATGTGTACCTTGGTCCACATCACTGTGCCTGACCCCACAAAAATGGAACATTCTTCTTACACAATTCATTGAGGGGTGCGACTTTGGTTTAGAAATCCTTCACAAACCTCCGGTAAAAACTAGCTGAACCATGGAACGATTTTACCTGCGAGGCCGAGGTGGGAGTAGGCCATTCTCGAATGGCTTTCACCTTTGTGTCATTGACCTTGACACCATCCTTCATAACAACAAACCCAAAAAGACAACTTCCTCCACACAGAATGTACACTTTTTAACATTGGCATATAATTTATTATCACGTAACTCAATTAATACCAACTTAATGTGCTCTATGTGTTCAGGCATACTTCAACTATAGATCAGAATATCATCAAAGTAAACCACAACAAATTTCCCTATAAACTTCCTAAGCACATGATTCATTAATCACATAAAAGTACTAGGTGCATTTGTGAGGCTGAAGAGCATAACTAACCACTCATACAAATGAAATTTAGTTTTAAAAGCAGTTTTCCATTCATTGCCTTCTTTCATTCTTATCTGATGATAGCCTTGTGTTAGATCTAGTTTAGTGTAAACAGTAGAGCCATATAAATCTTCTAGCATGTCATCAAGCCTAGGGATAGGATGCCTATACTTAATGGGGATTTTGTTAATAGCTCTGCAATCTATACACATTCTCCAAGTACCATCTTTTTTTGGAACAAGAATAACAGGTACTGCACAAGGGCTTAAAGATTCCCTTACCTGACCATTACCTAAAATTTTGTCAACCTGACATTGCAGCTCCTTTGTTTCCTCTGGATTTGCTTTATACGTTGGTCAATTGGGAATAGATGAGCCAGGTACGAAGTCAATCTGATGCTCAATGCCACGAAGAGGGGGCACTCTGGCCGGCAGCTCTTCAGGAAACACATCTTCATATTCCTGCAAAAGAAACTTGACTTCCATAGGAAGATCCCTTGGGACGTCGTCAGGGTTAGTGAAATCGTCCTAAGCAATTAAAACAAGAATACAACCATTTCCCCTTAACACTTGTTCGACTTCCCCCACTGTGGCAAAAAGGCCACGACTAGAATCTTCTTCTAAGGCTTATCAGAGTTCGCCTTACTACTACCCTTTACAATTTGGTTACCCTTTCCCTTGTCTTGCCGCTTTTCAGCTGTCCACGCGGTGATCTTGTCCTTCATCCTGACGGATTCAGCACGAACTTCCTGTGGGGAGAGAGATAAAAAGGTATGGATCTTGCCCCTTTGGCAAATTGAGTAGGTATTAGCAACCCCGTTATGTGTAGCCTTCATGTCAAAGAGCCATGGTCGTCCGAGCAGAATGTGACACGCCTCCATAGGGAGCACATCACAAGTAACCTGATGAGGCCATCCCCAGCCCTACGCCAAGTCAGTGTGCAGAGGATCCCAGTTCAAGTAATGAGGACTCAAAAAGTGCAGTAGAGGTTCGTGTGCTCCATGGAGACCCGCCAATGATCCAGGACCCAAGCCTATATCAGAGAGATCCGTTCGTTGACTTAGTTGGCCTATGACCCGAAGAAGGACAAGGAAGCTCAAATTAGATCTTGAAAACCTTGTTCAAAGGAGTGCTACAAAAGCCTAGCTAATTACGGACACCAACGCCCTTGAAAAGAATATAAGGAAGGTTAAAAGCGTCACTTTACTCTCCATCACAGGGGAAATGGCGCCTACTAATCAATCCAGCTGAAGGAAAGGGCATTTCTTGAAGTTCCTGATTTTCTTGAAAATCTTGAATTTCACGGTTTACTGAATCTTGAAGGGTCTTGAAAATCTTGAAGAATCTTGAAGTTCTTCATTTTTGACATTCTGAAATGATTCCGGGAGATTCCAGAACCTCCCTACATCATTTCCACCATGCGCCATCTTATTTGGGCTGAAACCCACCTTGAAGTCCATCTCACAATTTCGGCCAGCCAAGCCCACAAGAAGCAGCCCACACGCCACTTGGAAGCTTAGGTAGGGGAAGGATTAGGTTTTGTGCATGTTCCCTATTTTTCCCCAAAGTTTGTTACAAGTTGGTTAGGTTGTTACAAGTTTGTTACAACTTGATTAGCTTGATAGTTTCCAAAAAGGGATCCCTTCTTAATCTCCCTTTTTGGATAGGATTTATATTATTTTCCTACCTATTTTATTTGTTAATTTCGTCCAATGCCATTCCAAGTGGCAGAAGAATTCAGCAACTACCAAAACTTAGTTCCTTTAGGTTTCGGCTTTGTAAGAAATCAATCTCTTGATTGGTTTCCAATTTTAATTCTTTTCCTAGTATAATTAGGTTAGAATTTCGTTCACCCCTTTCCATAAAGGTGCCTTAATTCATCCACCATTGTCCTTGTTCATTTAGAACTTTGTTTGTAAGGAAAATCCAATTCTGATTGGTTTCCACTTTTGCTGCTTTCAGTTATTCTTTTCCTATTGTAATTTGGACACCCCCGTACCTATAAATAGGGGTGCCAACCACGAAATTAGATAGTTGATTAAATGATTTAAGTTATAGTTTTATGCTTCTTTAATCACTCACCTTATTTTGGGCTTATGTAATTTGCATGTTTGTTAATTGCTAAAAGCTACAGAAACTATAGGCTAATAGATAATTGCTCTGTCTATTGCTAAGCTTTGTTTTGATTCATTATTCTCCACTTGGTTTGAATTGCATGTTTAATTTACTTTGTAAGTTAGTAGTCTGCCAAATCCAAGGGTAAGGATTCTAGAAGTTAAGAGCTGCATCTTGCATTTAGACTTATCTTGACACTTTCCGTATCGAGTTCTTGGTTTCCACGGCGTTGGGGATCAGGAGTTCACATCAATTGGTATTAAAGCCAAGGCTGTTTGCTTGACAGGAGGAGATTGGAGTAACACAATCAACTCATCAGGTGTT
>VMRK01000286.1:0-54591 GCA_016801395.1 Leptodermis oblonga
CGGCAAAAAGTGATAGGTAAGGGACGAAAAGTGCGAGTTTCAATAGAAAAGGGACTAAAAGTGTAACGAAGGTATATATAAGGGACAAAATTTGTGAATTTCCCAGTTTTTTTTACTTAGAGTACACTTAATTAGTATACGATTATACATATTTTGCTCATACTAATTTAAGCATCGACAGTGGACAAGGAGGGGAGGGGGTGGGGGGGGGGGGGGGGGGGAAGAGAAGAGAGAGAGGGGGAGGGAGGGAGGGGTGTGAGGAAAGTCCCCTTTTCTAGGTCACCTCCGAATTGTAGGAAGCACTCCACAATCCACGGGTAAGCAATCAGATTTCATTTTTACCTACTGTCAGGGCGTGTTTCATCATTTAGCATTGTATGTAGGGACGATTTGATACTTTGTTCATCAAATTTTCTTCGGAAAAAATGCAAAAGTGGTCCACAATCTTTACCCATGTTGCAAATGTAGTCCACAATCTTTAGTAAGTAGCAAATGTAGTCCACAATGTATACATTTTGTTGCAATTTTAGTCCAAAAACGGAAAATTGACCTTGACTAACGGTCAACGGGTTTGACCGTCAGTCAAACCCGGGTTTGACCATCTAAAACCACCCCACCCCTTCCTTCCAAAACCATTTCTCTTTTCCTTCTCCTAACCATTTGCTATTTTCTCAGTAATGCTCGGTCTTCACCAGATGAAATCCAAGCTTCCAGTTCGGCCTGAAGCTAAGTTCCCTAATCTCCTCACTGCAAATTCATATTCTGGAAATTTGCTATGCTGCTGTCAATTAATTTTAGCTTAGTCTTACTCAATTGAAATTTGAGTTTAGCTTGGTACTGAAATTTCTGGTTTGCTGGGAGTCTTGGTGCTCTGCTTTCTGTTTCGGTGGGAATTAGAATTCCTTGCTTGATGAAATAATTCTTAATGCCACTTAGCTATTGCTGAATTTGTTTTCTTGCTGCTCCAGTTTGGTGACTGCTGAGAGGTGAAGTGCTCCATTACTCCAAAAGCTACATAACATCAATTAAGAAATTCCAAACTGGAATCTCCCAAATTTCCAGCACATCATCCATCTAGCACCAGCAAGTAAATTTCCAGCCCATTCTAAATCAGTCCAGACTAGAGTTACTTAAAATTGAGTTGAAAGCATAGTGAGAAACACCAAAATAAGGATCACAAACTGCAAAGGTTGGCTAGAAAACTATCCCCGACTGAGCATCACAAGCACTTGGGCATCATCGGTGAGCCCAGAACAGAACACTCCAGCAGCACCTTTATCCAATTGTGGATCCATCCATTCAGCTGCAACAATTCTCCCAGTTTGAAGCCGAAACGGGAAGCCAAAACACAAATTCCAGCAGCACCGTCACCCATCAGAGCTTCTTACCAAGACAACCATAAAGCCCCATCCCTAAACCAGCCCAAAAAATCTAGAAAGTCACAGCAAGACAGCACCTGAATCCACCAAAGCTTTTCGTTTCCGATGCAGACCCGATTCTCAGCCACAGACCCGCTGAAAACCCACAGTCGTCTTTGCCAATTCTCAGCTTCAATGCTTCGATTGCCATCAAGCCCACAGCTTCAATGTTCATTTTCCAGTCCGATAATCATTTTTAGCCGATCAAAACCGAGGGTTACTGTGTCGTCGTTTCTCTTTGCAGAGCTCCACGATTCCTTCCCGGAGCTTCTTTCCACGGTCAACTGAACCCACAACATTCTCCCAGAACGGAACTCAATGGAGAACTCATTGAAGTATCAATCAGTGAAGATATCGAATAGCCCGAAACATGAAATGAATGAAGATATCAATCAATGGAGAATAGAACGAAGAAGAAGATGAAGGATGAGAGATGGAGAAATGGTTTTGGAGGAAGGGGGGGGGTGGTTTTAGATGGTCAAACCCGGGTTTGACTGACGGTCAAACCCGTTGACCGTTAGTCAAGGTCAATTTTCCGTTTTTGGACTAAAATTGCAACAAAATGGATCATTGTGGACTACATTGCTACTTACTAAAGATTGTGGACTACATTTGCAACAGGGTTAAAGATTGTGGACACTTTGATTTTTTCCAATTTTCTTCATTTACTCAAAGAAATTGTTGGAGATCACACTTTCATGAAGAGGTAATGGTTGGACAGAGCCGTCATTAGGGCCTTCAAGAAGGCTAGATCCAGATTTTTAGCAAAGGGAAGAGTATATTCATTAACATTTCAAAGAAATTGTTCAAATGTTAGAGCAGCAACATGCTGCAAGGGCGGGCGGATGAAAATCGTGTTAGGGCTGATGAACGCCATAGGGAGGAAGAATGATGCCTTAGGAGGGGCCACAATAGTCGAAAATGTGGGTCTGACGGGAACAAAATGACCGTTATTTTGAGAGAAAGGGTTCTGAGAATTCAAAGGACTGTGGGGACTCTTCTGCTTTGAAGGTTCATCACACCAATCGAGATGGTCCACATAGATCACAACGTCATGTTCCGTCTGTTATCCAGGAGGAGTATAAGGCTTCATCTTCTTTTGTCATTTTGTAGTCAATAAAAAGTAAAATAAAATTAGAGGGCGAGAGTTTCCTTCGGTTGTATTTGTAGGAAAATATTTGAGGACAAATCTTCCTTTAAAAGGGGTGAATAATACAATCAGGCCAAGGTAACCGTCCATTTGCTGAAATGCAATATCAGAAGCCGTGGCTCAATTCTATTATTTCAATTGCAGATTCATTTTCAACCAAGAACAAGTCCATTTCAAAGCCCAATATTCAGCCATCAATTGTTGAATTAGTGTTTGTTGAGTTAATTGTCCAATTCAAGTGGAAATTCAAGCCAAAGTCCAAGATTATGAAGCCAATGGAGAATTTCAAAAGACATTGGTGTAAAATTTTCATGATCTTCAAGAAACAAATTACCACTATATAAGTCATAGGCTTGTATGCTTCTAATAATTAGTTTTAAACATTTTGAGTTACGAGGACGAAAATCCTAAAGTTATTAGGCGAACCTACGTGCTTAGGGCCCAACACGGGGGAGTTTAATTTAATTTTTTTTTTAGTCTCGTGGCGTTTTATTTGAATGTATGGAAATTAGGGAATTGAATGACAAAAAAAAAAAAAATCACTGCTTAGTTATATGAGTTTTGAAATCATAACTAATGAATCATACCCACATAATTAGGAATGAACCAAACTTTCAACAGAATGAAAACTAATGTGAATGAAACTGTTAAGTTTTGAATTTTATTGTAGCAATAAGTTTTTAGTTTACTGAATATTGTAGCAATAAGTTTTTAGTTTACTGAATCTTTGACTTAGTCTTTTCAGTTAAATTATTTGTTTGATGACTTAGTCTTTTAGTCTATCTTTATCTTCTGAGATATTTAGGAGATTCATATGATTTCTTGTTACCTGTACCCTATTTAAAGTGATAGCTGCTACAGAATGAAAGCTAATAAAAAGTTTCCTTTATTTTTCTTATGTATTTTTTGCAATTTCTCCAACAGTGGTATCAGAGCCCTCTTGAACTTAAGGGCCCGTGTCATAAAAAAGAGTGAGATAGAAAAATATTTTTCGGCCCATAAACAATAATTCCAACATCATGCGTATCAATTTTCTTGCTGATCCTCCACCTTTTAGTGGCCAAAATTATCAAATTTGGGCTGTAAAAATGAAAATCTTCCTTGAAGCTAGTGACCTTTGGGAAATGATTGTCACTGATCAAATACAACTTCCTGAAGATCCCACTATTGCTCAGTTGAGGGAACATAGAGTTGAGAAAAGAAAAGAAGCAAAGCTTTGACTTGCATTCATAATGCAGTCTCAAATGAAGTATTCACAAGAATCATGACTTGTGAGACTCTGAAAGAGAGTTGGGATATTCTAAAACATGCGTTCCAAGGCAACGACAGAACTCATCAAATGCAAGTATTGAATTTGTGGCGACAATTTGAGCTATTGAGGATGAAAGAAAGTTAAAACATTCAAAAGTATTGGAATAGACTCTTGAATGTAGTTAACAAAATCAGGTTGATTGGCGAAGAACTCTTAGATCAAATGGTGGTGCAAAAGGTTCTTGTCGGCATATCTGAAAGATTTGAGGCAAAAATATCTTCTCTTGAAGATTCAAAGGATCTTTCTCAAATTACCTTGGAGAAGTTGGTGAATACATTGCAAGCACAAGAACAAAGAAGAGCTATCTGCACGGAGGAGATAGCTGAAAGGGCTTCGCAAGCAAAAGAAAAATACCAAACTAAAGACAAGGATGATAGGGAGAGTGCTTACAACTGTAAATTGAAAAAAATGGCATTTTCTATGTGTCAATATTGTAAGAAACATCATCATCTAGAAAAAATATTGTTGACTTAGGCTTGATATTCAATGTAGGGCATGCAATCAATTTGGTCATATGGAGAGAGTGTCCAGAAACAAGCAAGAAAGACAGCAAGCTTAGGTGGTTAATCAACAACAACAACAAGAATTATTTGTGTCATCTTGTTTTGCAGAAAATTCAACCAATGAAGCTTGGCTAATTGACAACAGTTATACCCCCACTATATGACGAACAATGAGTCATTTTTTAAGGAACTTGACAAGACATACACTTCCAATGTGAGAATCAAAAATGGAAGGTATATTGAAGTAAAAGGCAAAGGTAAAGTGGCTATTAAATGTGATTCAGGAATAAAGGTTATTCTAATATATGCCTGAAATCGATACAAATCTGTTAAGTATTGGGCAAGTACTTGAGAAAATTATTCTGTAATGTTCAAGAATAATACATGCTTGATTTATGATCCAAAAAGAGTTCAACTTTTTTCAGTTGAAATGAAAAGAAAAAGTTTTTCTCTAGAGTTATTATGAGTTGGTGCAGGAACAAGTTCGGATACCATGATGGATAAGATGGAAAGTATTGAAATCACCCAAAAAGTGGACTACCTATTAATAGTACAAATGAAGATATCGTCTCTTTTTGAAAATGTTAAATGTGATGTTGCAGTGCTCGAGTTAACAGATTATGAGAATGACAACAAAGACTTGAAATGGATTGCAAAATCAGAGGAGTTGGGTATTCCTATAAAGGACAAAACTGAGACGCATATGCATGAACACAATCATAAAAAGTATGCAGGAGTTTTCAGTGAAGGTGATGATGTCTTTGTGAAGGATTATTGTAGAGAAAATCCCAAAGAGGAGTGTTAAGTTTTGAGATTTTACTGCAGGAATAAATTTTTAGTTTACTGAATCTTTGACTTAGTCTGTTTAGTTAAATTGTTTGTTTGATGACTTAGCCTTTTAATCTATCTTTATCTTCTGACATATTTAGGAGATTCATATGATTTCTTGTTACCTGTACTCTATTTAAAGCGATAACTACTGCATAATGAAATATAATAAAAAGCTTCCTTTATTTTTTTCTGTATTTTCTGCAATTCCTCCAATAGCTGAAAGAATTCTAAAACTATGCTTGTTTACACATAGTTGAATGTATGGGTTTCATGTTTTGAAAACTTGAAACTAGTTAGCTTTCATGTTTTGAAAACGTGAAACATTTTTTTTATTTTTAATTTTCTTTTTAGTTTGGTATAATTGTATTATATTTTTTATAATAAGAAATGTCATGTTTTGAAAATGTGAAACCAGTACAAAGTTACTTTGGTTTCACATTTTGAAAACTTGAAACCAGTTTAACGTTTTGAAAACGTGAAACAGGTTCCCAAAACTTGTAAAGAATTATTGAAATATCTCCCCTATGGTTTTACCTAAGGACAAGTACCACCCTTGTAGTTTTAAAAGGTCCAATTACCCCCCCCCTAAAGTTTGGATTAGCTTGGCAAACTAACATAGAATGAGATTTTAACAAAAAAAACTCTGCCAGCAGTTTGTGGCTTCTAAAAAGAATACACTATTCTAAATGTTCTTGAAGTTCATTGCTCCCTCAAGCACAAATTGTCAAGAAAATGTTGGTTTCAGAACGAAATAGTCTAAGACAAGCTTCGTCGGGACCCAAAAAAGCTTCAATTTGTCATCAGGACCATCACTTTTGTTGGATCAAAGAGATGTGAGCAAAGGCGGGGAAGGTTGCTACAATTTGATCTTTTATCCAATGTTAGTAAAAGTTACGTCTGAAGTGTTAAATATGAAGTGAAGCAAAGACACAAAAGCTACAAGAAGTTTATGAGAACTTTGTTGCCAAAAATCAAAAAATCTGCTGCAAAGCATTAGCTGATAAATTTTTACTCCAATTTGTAAAAGAAGTCACTTAGGGTAATGTCAACAAAAACAAACTTGAAGGAGCTTTGTCCGATAAAAAAAAAAGGGTCAGTTTTCAAGCCTCTAAACTCGAAAAAACAGAGGAAGCAACTTTTTTTAATAGCCGACAAAAATGAAACCCAAAGAAAACGTAAACCATATTTCAGGTTGCTCACTAAAGTTATGAGTGTTGAATATTGTGTTGAATGATGCTATGTTTCTTCTCAATACTTATTACTTTTTTGCAACTGATAGTTCTATTCGGGTTTCTGTTTTGCGTAGATCATCTCTTTATTGAATATCTTCAATTTACTGCATGTTTTATGTCTTCCCATATAGTTTTCTAAACAATTACTGTCCAATAAAACTAGTGGTTCTGTTGAAATTTCGAAGTAAAACTTTTGGAGGCCGATCATAACTAGCTGTATTTGCAACAAACCTTCATGGATAGAAGATGGGGTATGCCGTTCATGCAATTTTGAAGCCAATTTGGCCGCTAGCATCCTCAATTTTGGGTCAATTTAGCCAACCAACAAGGAGGTGGGAAGTGGCTATATCTAGCTTACGATGGGTGTTTATGAACCAGACATGAAGTAAGAAGAATTTGATGATTTCAGAGATGCTTACTTTCATTTAAGGCATTGGAACTTAATCCTCCCTTAAAAATTGTAACTTCTATTAATTTTCCAAACTAATCCAACTTTAGGGGGGTAATTGGACCTTTTAAAACCATAGGGGTGGTACTTATCTTTCGGTAAAACCATAGGGGAGGAATATGTCTTTTGCCCTAATTTTATCTGAAAAAATAAAAAATTGAACCATTTATGTACGAACTATCACATGAATGAAAAAAGAAGAGGCAAAATTAAATTTCAATGTTTTTGGCCAGTAATTAACCCTAAAACTACTTCTTTCCATATTTTGAAATGTTTATGCCATTTAGATAACATTTAGGTTTACCAAAACAAATAACATTTGTAAGAACTAGTCACCAGTTAGAGATCGGATAGACTAGGAGCAACAAGACCAACATATTATTAGATTACTGGAACTTGAAACATAGGAGGCAGTACAAGACGGTGATCTTGCGATCCGAAAGCAACCGGCAAATTTGGTGTGTTAAGTACTGTCAAAATTTATTGTGAAAAGTTTAGTCGTGTAGTAGTGTTGCTGGAAATTTCCAGGCTGAATAAAAATGAATAATTATTTTGGTTACATGATAATTCCTGAAATATCAATTTCCTCTGATTTTCAAATTATTACAATCCAGAAAAAGTGCTCGTACATATGTGTGACGTGTTGTTTTCTGCATCAGGGAAGGCTTTTGTTTTTTTTTTCCTTCTTTCTAATTCAGTATATATGGTTAATTTAGGTATTTTATCCATTCTGAACATAACTCTGTTATAGGATAACTATGCGTTTTAATAATACAATGAGGTAACTGTCACTAAGGTTATGAAGGGGTAACTGTCATTTGCCATTTTAAGAAATATTACCTTATTACTTCTGTTACACCGAATTTCACATTCCACCTTCGACAACACCACAAATTTTTTTTGACAAATTAGTAAAAGTAGAGACATGCATGAACCAAACATTATAAAATACTACAAAACAACATCCTCACTTTGAACCGTAGGGTCACCTGACTGAAAAAAAATGGGCAAAATCGAATTTCAATGTTTTCGCCCATTAATATTAAATAAACCCTAAACATTAAACTCTTAACCCTAACCTTTAAGTTCCAATCTTAAACATTAATCTTAAACCCAAAATGTACTTCTTTGTTATACTAGATTTTGAAATATCTCTTAAAGAGGTGTGATCTTTTCAATACCTTAAGCTGTATATTAAAAATAAAAATAAAAGAGATTAAATGAGGATGATCCAAGTGTCACTTATGTATAAATATAAAAGAATAACATTGTATTCCATTAACAAAATACTTTTGTACATTGATAGAAACTGGCTAATTGCCCCTCCACCGGTTACATCAATTAATCATGGTGGGGAAGGAGAGTTACATTCTTGAGAGATAGGCTCTCTATTGCTAACTTAGCTAGATGGTTACAAGGCTCATTTCTACCAACACAATTGAGCAATGTTGAAACATAAATTCAAGAGTATGGTGTCTTCAGGTACTGTCGCGACTCTAGCCTCGAAATTCTTCTTTCAATTGATCCACTCACAAGATTTTGATCTTCAATTCTAATTTGGATCTATCTCCACTTGCTCTTCTCAGCCATGACTTTGAGCATATCTATCTTCAATTTATACATAAGCTTTACCCAAATCTATAATAGTATATAAACTATTTTTGAACATCACAAGGTGATTTTCTCCATAGCTAATCAACAAGTTTTATAAATTAATATTCTCAAAACAACACCCAAAATTCTCAAGAAAAAATATTCTAATTCTAATTGGTAGGAAAGACAGAACAAAAAGAAAAAACAGAAGATATAACTAACCAAATGCTAATAGCACATGGTGTGGTTGGAATGTCAGTCACCAACCTACACTTTTCAAAGATCAAATTTTATATCACATATACATATCAATTATCAAAAGAAAGAATGAACTCACTTCAGCTTCAGGAATACCAGACTATTTACAAATACTACAGATAGATCTAATTATTGCCATCCTTAACAAAAACATGAGCAATTCTACAAATTGTGAAATTCAACAACCCATTCACGAACTAAAATTGCTGGACATGTGGACATACAAACAATAATCCCACAAGATCTAAACTTTTGGATGAATATCCAAGAAATAACTCAAAGAAAACATCAATCTTTTGAGTTAAAGAATCCATTTTTCTTGTTTTCCCAATTTTAAATTAACAAACTGTTGGAACAAATTAAGTTCATTGGAAGGGATGACGATCATTTGTACTACAATGAGATCAAAGAAGAAAAGGAACCAATTTCATAATTTCAAGATTAGGAAAAACACAATTTAATACTGCCTTCACAACCAAATAAAGGATCAGTGATGACGAAAATTGAAAACAAACACAAAAGGTTTGGCTTTAGCCCTCTCAAGCCAACTCAACCCACCCACTAGAAGGTGGGGTAGGTGTAAACAACCTTACAGATTACTCTTAGAAGAATTTTATTAACCAAAAGTTCAATACACAAGAGGTAAAAGCAAAAAGTAGGATGCTGAAGAACATGCAATGCCATCTTTCTTTGATTCAGCCAAGACCAAATGCCTTTCTCTTCTGTCACTTTTTACCAGAACCAACCTCTCACTCATTCTCAAAATATGCATATATACTAAGTTAAACAAAACTTGGAACAACAGGACACATCATTTGGTGCAAAACAACCAAAATTTAAGCATGAAAGCCAAACTTTCGAATATACATTTCCTTGCAATCTCTTCATGAAGCTGAGAACAAACTTACACATCTGCTTCCTAGTTCTGCCTACAGGCTACATCGGTACAGGATAAGAAACACGATAGAAGGATGATACAAACTAGGAAATGAGAGGAGATGGGCACAAGTGTAAAGAAGAAGATCAAACGAGATAAAATGAGCGCATTTTGCTTGGTTAGGAAGTGGAAAGCAAGCCATGAAGATAGATTCTTGCTACTTTTTCAGTATACTAAAACTGGAATGAGAGTTAATCATAGGGCACGACACAATTTTCTGACAATGTTTCACAGCATTGCAAATCTGACTCAAAGCTTAACTCAAATCATTACATTTAAAACCATTCTAGTGAGTAGAGGTTACAAGTTTAACTCAGAGAACTTCATTTCATAGAGTAAATTCAAAACAGAAGTGCTACACTGAAACACATTCCATGAAGGAAAAGAAAACAAAGATTCGCAAAAGAACAGGGGAATTGACAATTTGCTTCAATGATGAAAAAATCCCAACATGAAATTTTGAATCTACATTGAATAACAATACCTTGGAACTTCTGATGAAAAGTGGAAAAGCAATACCGTGGAACTTCTTTGTTGGATTAATGTACAAAAAAGTTTCAGAAGCTTGCAACTCCAGCAATAATCTGTCTCTTTTAATAAGCTCCGTCAAGAAGGGAATGTTGCCCAAAATTACAATTACTGTCACCGGTGAGAAGATGACCCAAGAACAAATAAATTCTATGCACACTTCAATAAAAACCCAAAATTTCCGAACCTGCAAACCAAAAGAAAACATCATCAAATTAAAAATAAATGATTATCAATTAGCCAAAAGGGAAAAAAAAATATCAGATGAGGGAAGAATACAGGGCACGAGAAACCCATTTTTCTCACAACCCTTACTGCGGCGGGAACTCTGACCTGTGGCACTTTGTTCGGAACCCTCACTGCGCGGGAACACAACGGCGGCTCTATCTAGGGTATTCGATCTTCAACCTCTTCGCTGAACTTTCTTAGGAACGACATTTTCTATTTGGAA
The DNA here is from genome assembly GCA_016801395.1 of Leptodermis oblonga. Classification (NCBI taxonomy): domain Eukaryota; kingdom Viridiplantae; phylum Streptophyta; class Magnoliopsida; order Gentianales; family Rubiaceae; genus Leptodermis; species Leptodermis oblonga. The sequence continues at coordinate 10,662 of VMRK01000286.1, forward strand.
TGTTCGGCGATGTGAGATTTCCGATTTTGTTTTTCTCAGGGAATGAGGAATGGTGGTGGTGAGATTTGGGAGAATTTCGCCCTAACCAGCTCAAAAATGAGCTTTCTTTTTCGGTTTTTCCATCAGATTCAAAAACAGCGTGTGTATCCCTGTTTTTCTTTTTCTGAATTTTGTTTTTTTATTTTTTATTTTATTTTTTCTTTATTGTTTTTTTATTTTATTTTTTCTTTATTGTTTTTTTATTTTATTTTTTCTTTATTTTAAAAAACCTAAGGGTCCATTTGGTGAAACAGAATTATAATTGAATTGGAATTGAAATTCTATATAATTGAAATGTAGAATTAGAATTGCAAATCCATTTCAATTCCATTGTTTGGTAAAATATAAAATTTTGTAGAAATTGAATTGTGATTCCAATTTATTTTTTGTTTGAATGCTTAAAATTATATGTAGAATTAGAATTCATTTGCAATCATAAAATAACCATTTTTTAAAATAACTTTTGTATCTAATTAAAAATAAATAAAATCACCCACCATATATAAGATTATATTATACAATTATTGGAATAAATATAAATTCTACAGGTCACCTTATAATTAGTTAGGAAAATAATTAATAACAATATTAATTAGTGACTTAATTGAAAATATAAATATTCAAGTCACCTTAACATGTTAAACAAGAAAAATAAATTGACTAAAAATGCTACAAAATCATCATTCCGAACTCCTAGTGATCAACACAAAATCCCTACTGAATGTGTATCAAAATCCACTGTTGCCTCAAATGAGTTGGCATCCCCAAAAATGTATCAAATAACCTTAGATTGTTCATCATCATGTCTAATGCCCTCAACTTCTGTGTGGAATCCAAATCAACTTTCTCTAACTCCTTCAAAACTTCTTCAGTAGTGGCTTTCCGCGTGTCTGTCATAAGAACCTATCTAGACAATCAGCCATCCTACCCAAAACATCAAATAAAGCTTGTGAACTAGGAAGTTTCCTCTTTGTGCCTTGAGAACTAGTGGAGGAAGTCTCTTTTTCCTTTAAACGTTGTTGTCGAGCCAACAACATACTAGTGGTCATTCTCCTCTATTGTCCCCTCATCACCCTCAAATGAGGCTTGTTCACTTGAAAATTCATTTTCTACATCATCTGTCTCTCTAATAGTTCTGGCTCCTTGTCCACTAGCACAATCTTGGGAGAAAATGATAGAAATATCATCCCAATTCTCAGTTACAATTTTTCTCCTATATGGTGCAAGTTTGGGATTTGCCTACAAAACAGAAAAACATGTTAATAAGAGTTCAACAAATACGAGAAAATATAACTTATTAATGAAACAATAAGGATGGAGAAGGAATATTCCATTAGTAGATTCTTAGCATTCTATTTCCAACTAAATAGAAAGAGATTTACCTCTACTCATTCATTCCAAACATTTTCATCATGGACTTCAATCCTACCTATTGTATGGTCCCATGTAATTGGAGAGCCAGAGTTGCATGAAACCAACAAGGGATGTAACACTTCATAATGCTTTTTCCACGTCTTCAAGCTAGCAAGTATGTTACTCTTACTAACTTTAACATGTAACTGTTCGGAAAGAGAATTAACAGCAGCTGTCCAATATGTTGACTTCCATGCACAATCACCATCTAACTTGTTTCCTTGATTCATTTGTTCTACAAGACAAGAACTTAGAACCTTATCCATTTTTGGGCTCCAACTTTGATATGATTTTGTGTTTGCTTTTTCCTTCCCTTCCCCTTTAAAAGGGACGTTATTTGTGATTTGGATGCCATCTACCTGTAAAGTAGATATTGGTGCTCTTTCCATCAATATGTCAAGTAGAGAAAGAAAATACAAAGAAAGACTTCAATTAAATTACTAGAGTACAATACAACGAAAAGAAATAGCTTCACTCAAAGAAAATGCAGTAGAACCTACCAAATTCATAAAAAATTGTTCATAAAAGCTCTGGTAAGCTAACAAGTGCAAAATTCTGCCACGATTGAGGTTCACAGGAAACACCAAATACATCAATTAAAGTTCCATTTTCCAGAGTCAAATGTTAAAACAAGTCAAATATTTTTGATGCATTACATCTCTCAGTTTCAGAACCATCACAAAAGCAGAAACTAAGATGAAGTGGGTTTGGGGAAGGGGAAGGGGGAAGAGGGAAGGCAAAAAGGGGAAGGGGGAAGGGGGAGGAAGTAAATCAGATCAACCTTATTCTGAAACAAAGTCCTCATGGTTTGTACAAAGATACCAAACTTCACAGAGAATCAAAGTTGAGAATCTTTCAAAAATTAAGATGATCACAGTTATGAAACACAACACTTTCCATGCAATTGATCATCTCAAAAAGATGGAATTTTTATAGCAAGATTGAATTATTAGACCATTCAAACATTATTAATGGACAAACACTTCAGCAAGCAATTTGCAAATTAAGAGAGAATCACAGATAAAAATTTCCAAATTGTCCAGTTTTCACAATTTATTCTATGCATGCAATCATCAAACTAAAAAGCTATAAACTCCAACACATGAATCATGATTGCATACTCATAGTGAAAAAAATCAGCAAATCCCCCTTTAAAAATTGAGATTTGGGAAATCTTTTACTGTCAGAAAAGTACAATCTGGGAAAAAAATTGCAAAATACATACGATTGGATTAAACCCAAATTCAGAATCAAGAACATAATCAATCACACCAACAGAGATCAAACCATGATAAAATACTAGAATTGGGAAAACAGTGAAAACCCACATCTGTTTCAATGAACATGAACTAACTAATAATACATCTGGGCTTGGAATCAAGAAATTTCTAGAAGATTATAGTGATGAAAGATGCTAGCCAAATGGGTATGAGAAAAAAACAGAGATTTTGAACTTGAATACAACCGTACTGAAAAAGTGAAAGTGGGACTTGACTTTGGAGTATCTGAAGATAAAATTCATGGTAAACATTCAGAGACTAGTTTGTAACGTTTCTCTCAATTTAGCTAGAGGCAGTTTTATCTGCAGAGTTCTTATGCACACGAATACAGCTAATCTAGCTGCTACAAAAGCAATTGAGAATTGCCCGAGGGAAAACAAGCTTACTGTGCTATCAAATTGTGCTTTAGTTGCTGCACATTTGAGTGATATAGGAATGCCCTGCAGTAAAGATCCCAACTATTATGTAATGAACTGAGAATTACCAAGGTAAAAGAAACTTGAAAACTGGATTATCCACCAACCATCATCAAGACTCAAGAGCACTAAATTCAAAAGCCAAAAGAAAAGAATATCATGACTAACAAAACTTAGAAAAAGCTAAAGATCTTATTCCTAAACTAGGATTTGATCAAGGACAAAAATTACATAGTAATACTACAAATCAATATGAAGTCTTACAAAAGATTCATGTGTAGGTATGCCACATGGTCATATTTCCAAAAACAACCACATGTTCAGTAAAAACTCATAAAGCTAGCCATGTACTATTTTTTTTTTTTAGTGACACGCAAATATGCCATGAAATCTCATGACAATTTAGTGATCACACTGAACTATACAAAAAGACCACCATAATACATAGTAAGAAGTCAAATAGTATTATTAATGAGAACAATACACCAAACCAACATTTACTAGTTTGGTCAAAGAACTATTGATGATCTAGAGAAAAAACAAAATAAACACACCTCCAATAACATATTTAACAAGTTTTTCCAGAAGATTGCATAAAAGTTTGGTAACATTATTCTTAAAACTTCAACAACAACAACAGTTGCAGCAACAACAAACTGCAGCAGTAGCAGCGAACACAACCAACACTAACAATACCACCACTACTAGCCACAACTTCTAATACCAAATTATATCACCAAACATTACAAGTCTAAAGAAATCAATTTCATAAACAGAGTTTATGCATTATAATCCCAAAAAAGCATTAAATGTACTAAAGACAAAGGAAAGCCTCAAGCTCGAACCATCACTGAAATTATAGTCAACACAAACATTTGACTGAAATAACTGAAATAAAAGGCAATTGACAATAACTAAATCATTAAAATCCAGCATGCATAATGAAAATTGTAAATGTTTCAGCAATCTTGCAAATTTTGTGTTTTTCCTATTCTGTTTCTTTTTTTTCTTTCTTGTTTTTGTCACTTCCCAGGTATTGAATAAATAGGTAGGCAATAATGGGATATTCAGTCTCAGAAAACATTATTCAAAAGCACAACAATTCAGCTATTTCTACAATTTATACTCTTATTTAAATAGAAAGAAGCAACTCGTAAGCCACTTTCGTTTTTCCATACAAGAACTGAAACCACCACCGCAAATTGAAAAGGAAAAACTTCTACAATATAACAATAATTTTTAAAAAATTAAAAGTAAATTTATAAGCAACAGACCCCAAAACTGCCGCTGCTCACCTTTCAACCATAGACACCACCACAATTAACTTTACTGTGTAATTACAATATTTGAACCCTAACTAAAATATCTTTGACAAATAACACACCAGAAAAGTAACTTGGTCCCAATAATCTTCAAAGAAACAAAAAAAAAATAGAAGAAAGCGCAAGAACCCAACGTAATAGTTCAATCAAACACCCACCACCGTACCCTTAACCTTTCAAAATCTGAGAAAGAAGAAAGCAAATAAACCTACCTCCGTCCCAAGAATCACAAAAAAGGCGCTAAGATAACCGTCACGCCCATCGTATCGTCGCAGCCAACCACAGTCACCGTCGCCGTCGTCGGTAAGTAGAATACGGAAGAGAGAAAGAAGGGAGATACGAAGTGTTCGATCAAGTGAGGGAAAATAGGGCAAAAAGCTCATTTGCTGTTATAACCCGAAATAATCTACTTGATCCGAAATTTTGACCCGCGAGTTTTGTAAATAGTAAGGAATTGGAATTGGAAAACTTAGGGTCAGTCAAAGAATTGAAATCATGGAATTGGACCCCTATAGAATTGTAATTCCAATTCTGAAATTTAAAATTTAGTCCAAACAAACAATGGAATTGGAATTGGAGCCCCAATTTCAATTCCACAACCCAATTCCGTGGGAAACAACACACCCTAAACAAAAATAAGAATAAAATATTCTAACTTACTTTCATAGGTTCTACCATGCATAAAAAAACAAGCATAGATTCGGCTATGTTTCTAAAACAAACCTACTTTAAGAATTTTTCCCCAATAGCTACCCACATAATTCTCATTTCAATCAAGTTTAGTATCAGATTCAGATTCATACATGTTTCCATTCGTCAAATCATATAACTTCTTAATCTCACTCACATAGTAAGGTTTACAATTGAAATAATCTCAGTTGAGGGAGAATTTGTTAAGAATTGTCAAAGAAGAAGAACAAACAGGGAAAAAGAAGAACAATCAAACTTATAATTTCAATAGAACAACTAAACAATACGACTGAATAATCCCATCACAAATAGGGCAAACAAGAGTATATATAGAACTACGAACTAGTCTACCCTAATCCAATAAGGAAACTAAACCTATTACTACCATAAATTTATTATTACCATAAACTTACTATTACCATAAACCTATTATAACTATATATCTAACATCCCCTCTCAAACTCACGATAAATCGAGTCAACGAGAGTTTGCTAATCATAAACGAACCCAGAAAATATAGATGCGACTGTCGAAAACCTTCGCCACACCGCCGGAAACAGAAGAAGACACAAACGTGACTATCGTAAACCTCCGCCACGCCGCCCAAAGTTACAGTCGACTGCCCAAATTGCCACCAAACGAAGTCGACTGTTCAAATTACCAAATTCTTTCCAAAACCAAGTTTCCTATTACCCAATCCCAACCCTCTCTAGGCTAGATTGTTCATCTTAGCCCAACAAACTTGTTGAGCGCATCCTCTTCGTTTCTCTTAGGCTCGCAAAACCCACGATGCAGACTCGCTTCAGACCCAATTCATCCGACCCGACCCGATAGTTTGACCTACCCGGAAGCCAACCCATTTCTAGAACAGCGCCGCCATAGGCTCAAAACAGTTCAAGTAGCTCCGATGACTGAACCGCCATATCGCCGTTGACCCAGATTGAATACTGGTAGTGACCGTTTCCATTCCTCACAGCCCGAGCTCAAAGCTTTGATGCTCCGATGATAATTTTCCCAGTCCGATACATCCCTTCATGCGAGGCTACCAACCCAGCACAAAGAGCTCAATTTCTCAAATATGCTGCCCTAAAAAATTGACCCATATTTGAGAATGAAATCAATTCGGCAGAACCAAAAAAGGAGAGCCAAACCGTAAATGGATAAATCCAAATCGGTAGTTCCATTTGAATTTGGTTGAAAAAACTCTCAAGAAACTAAGATTTCTTAAAACCATATTGTCTACCAAGTTCAAAAACAAATTCAATTACCTAATTAATGCACAGCAACTCCAATCACCATCGCAAGAATCCTCCGCGGCCCAAACCAAAAGCAAAACACAACTCAATAAAAAACTAAAGCAAATTGCAAATTTTATTTGAACCAAATCGCGAACTCAATATAACCAAAGCATCAATTTTTTTTTTTCTTCTTTTTCTTTCTCTTCTTCTTCGGTTTTCCAATTTCCAACCTTAGCTCTGATACCATGTTAAGAATTGTCAAAGAAAAGAACAAACAGGAAAAAGAAGAACAATCAAACTTATAATTTCAATAGAACAACTAAACAATACGACTGAATAATCTCGTCCCAATAGGGCAAACAAGAGTATATATAGAACTACAAACTAGTCTACCCTAATCCAATAAGGAAACTAAACCTATTACTACCATAAATCTATTATTACCATAAACTTACTATTACCATAAACCTATTATAACTATATATCTAACAGAATTGCCAATGCATCAAAGCTTCATTAATTATCAAAACGATAAAGTACAATTTATTTATCCCATTCTTGTTCAGTCCATTAAAAGCGCCTGCTCTTGCTTCATTAATGCACAATTTTCTTCTCTGTTTCATCTATCAAAGGTGGGATGCTTTGTTCATGCCTGAAGAAGTTATCAGGATCAACCTTTGTCTTCACTAGAACTAGTCTCTTGAAGTTGTTTTTGAAGTATTTCTCTCCCCACATGCTTGCTGTTCCAAAACTTGGCTTGTCATGAAGCTCGTTTAACCCCAAATCAAGATCCCTGTAATTTGCATAAGCTGCTCTTGGGGACATGGAAACGTAAGGGGTCATGAAAGTGTACAACTCTCTTAACCAATCAATGCTTTCGGTTTCGGTGCCTTCACTCGGCCATACCGCTATCCACTGGATCATAAACTTTGTGCCATTTCTATGGGGAAAAGGGGTTTCGGATTCTGAAATTTTACTCATCGTTCCACCATAGGGACTCCAAACTACCAAAGGAGTATCTTGTTCTAGTAAGCGCTTCCATATCCCTTCAAGAACAGCGTCTGGAATTGGCTTTCGGGCGAAGTCAGACTTCGCCTTGAAACTAACCTTGTTGAATAATGACTTCCCTTCTAGTAAAAATTCAGGAGGTGTACTTCTTGGGTAGCCAGTAATGTAGATAACTGATTCAATCCAGCTCATTTCAATATAGTCCTCTTTGGTTAATCCCAATTCAGGGAAACTTGTCTTCATTACCTTTTGGAGATTTTCAGCTCTTCCAAGATATAAAGCCTGATATGTAGTTTGTACAGTGGAATTTACATTCCGGATGAGGACTCTGATGAAGAGATTTTCATCTAGCTTATCAGCAACCTCTTGCCATCTGTATAGGAGTTTCGTTGCTCCTTGTTCCAAAGTTCTTGAAACAGTGAAAACAGTCACAGTTTCCGGCACTTGTACCAAATGTAGCTTCCAGGCGAGAAGAATGCCAAAGCTCCCTCCTCCGCCTCCGCGGATTGCCCAAAACAGATCCTCTCCCATGGATTTCCGGTCTAGAATTCTTCCATTAGCATCCACTATTCGGGCATCCAGTGCATTGTCTGCTCCAAGGCCGTATTTTCTCATCAAAGGACCATATGCTCCTCCAGTTATGAGGCCTCCAATGCCTACGCTGGTGCATAGGCTCGCTGGAAAACCATGAGTTTTGCTCTTCTGAGCAACCCGATAATAAACTTCACCAATAGTTGCACCTGCTTGAACCCATGCGCTATTCTGTTCTATACTTACATGGATTGATCGGAGTTTAGCCAAATCAATCATCATAAACGGCAACTGATCCGTTTCTGAAGTAGTATATGAGAGGCCCTCGTAGTCATGCCCTCCGCTGCAGATCCTGAGATGGATACCGAGCTTTTTGGCGCACACAACAGCTGCTTGAACGTGGGATTCAGCCGTTGGTATGAAGATGAGCTCAGGTTTAGGCCTGCAGGGTGTCAAGAACCTCAGGTTTTGTGCTGTGGAATTGAGAATTTCGCTGAATGATGTGTTTTTTGGGGTAAAAAATGAAGTGGAGAAAGGTAAAGGAGAATCAATATGAGCATTAACACAATGGTAAAACCTTTCTTGGATGGAATTTGAAGCAGCCCATGAAGCTGCTAATTGCAGTACGATTAGTAAGGTTGGGATAACTGAGCTTGAAGAGGGCATCCTTTTTCTTGGTTTTGCTTGCTTTATTTGTCTTAGTTTAACATATAGGAGACTGAGATTTGGCTATTGGGGATTAATGATTGATGAAGGGTGATACTTTATTTCTAATAGCTCAATAGTCTATGCTACGAATTTGAATTACTCAGTAGAGTGAGTTTCATTTTTTATGCCTTTTAGGTTTTGATTTAAATCTCAAGTTCCTATACCAATAATGGTACAGAAATGCACTCGCACGCGAAGAAAGGCAGTGGCAGAAATCCACGTCAACAAAAGAGAATGATTTCCTATATATGTATCTCTGCCCATAGAACATTTTGAAAAGTATCATTCTATTCTTTGACAGTGGTTTAGTGCTCAAAGTCATCAATCACGCCGAACCAAAGTCAACTTGCGGGTTCCATTATTCATTAATTCTTGAAAACAACTTGTATTCAAGACAGTATTGTCTGACAATGCTCGTACATATAGCCTCATAAATGATGGTTATATTCTGAATACATGCGTATCAAGTTTAGTCTCTAATTTAGCAATGTATCATATTTAGTCTTTGATGATTTGAGTGTAGCCGTTAATGTGTCGTGGTTATGTGTATAAATACTTATGTATCACGCTTATTAATTTAAATACTTATGTATCACGCTTATTAATTTAACTGTTTGATGTGCATAGAATTGAATCTCTGTTGGGCCAAGCCCAATAGGTTAAAATAAGGATAAAGTAGTGAAACATAAAGGCACAATTAGAGCCCAGATTCAGGTTCAGGTCGGAAAGACCTTACAAACTAGGTCTGCAGCTGTGTTACGAATTTAGGTCGGTCTTAAAGGCTCAGATCGGTAAAAACTCATAAAAGTTTAGGTCGGCAAGCGTTGTAAACCAACTTGGTAATCTTAGGTCGGACTTTATAACTTAAGAGTGCCACGGCCTTTTCCTCATATTTCTATCCTATTATTTGAATCGACCGATCTAAGATAGATAAACCGACCCGCCCTGCCTCACTGACACAGTAGGTAAAAGTTGTCATAGATTAGGTATCTCTACTCGATTGCATGTAGAGATGTTCAGATTTCCTAAGAGATGAAGATGAGACCCGGTCAAAATAATAGCGTCTACGCCACGCTGAACAGAAGGAGCAGGTGAACAATTCACTCATGAGGCTTCAACGGACACTTTCCAGCTTGAGGTATATATGCTAAGTCTTCATATTTTCTAAGGTACGCAATCTTGACCATTTTTCAAGCATTCATCTTTACTGTTTTTCTTCTCCTATTGTACTAACTTGACCGTCGGAGCTTATACAGGGGGGAAAGCCCCGCTTCCTTCTTTTATCACCTGAAATCGTCGACGGAATAGTGCGGATCATATTTTCTTCACCAACCTTACCGATCTGAACCGCCCAGACCGGTCTCCAGCTCGTTCGTTCTTCTTCGCAGTGAAGCTCCATCCAAAGTTTGGGCCTCTGCTTTTCAAGGGGCTTTATTGGGCCGCAAGAAGCATCTCCTGAAGTGTATATTTTGCGTCACATCAACTGGCGCCGTCTGTGGGGAGCGTTTGATCAAGTTATTTCATCAAATCTTCCTCACTTTTAAAGAAATTTGTTGAAACCATGACGTAAGTTCAAGATTGTTCAGGAACAGGTGCTTCTTCTTCTAACACCACCGCGGATATCATCATTACAACTGCTACGGTTCCTACCGTCACCGTCGCATCCATCCCTCCCAATGATCCACCAACTACAGCCGTCGTTGTCGAACCTCTCACCCCCAACAGGAACAAGCAGAAAAAGAGAGGTTTTACCGTTTATTCCCACAACTGTTCCACCTAATGAACCATATCGTTCCGGTTACCTCTACTCTCAATACGGAACCCCCCAGATCCAGTACTACCACCACCGCCCTAGATGCGGCCACCATAGAACCCCCCCTTTAGCTCACAGGTTGTCCCCTCTATTCCCCCACTAGGAACTCAGTTCAATCCTATGTCTGATCCTTCTGTCGTATTGATGTCCAGCCTCCCACCCCAGTCCATGACCGTTTCGGGATGCCCTCCCTACTCCGGGGGAGCTCACTTTCTGTCCGGGTCTAACTACATAGCTGGTCTCCCCACCCTCTCTACTGCACCACCTGTATACACCACTTTAGCCCATACCCAGGTTGCCCCTACTTTTCCAGCTCCCTTCGGATTTCCTAACGCACAACTCGGTAATTTCCCTTTAGCGACGGGTCTGCCTTTCCCCATGATAGGACAGCAGGCGAATCAGTTAGGTCAACTCGGCCTGGGCCCGCAGAATCAAATAGGTAAGCCTGGCCTAGTCCAACCGTTAAACCAACTTAGTCACCTCGGTCCCGAAGTCAACCAATTAGGATATCTTGGGTACCCAGTTCCGTCAAACCAAGCTATGTTTCAGCATTACGGTTTGGGCACCAGCCGAGCCCTGTAGCCATCCACAGGATACTCTCCCTTACTTAACCCGAGTTATTACCCCGGGCCCGGCGCGGGGAACTTCGCTACTGGAGAACCACTACCGGCTTACCCCGGCATAGGGGGATACCCCGTAGGACAGCCAGGGTACCCCTAGGTCGGACACACCGCCCTTCTTGGATCCGGATATGCGCAGCTCGGACGAACCATGCCCACCTCTCGGGTGTCTCACCCATTCGGCTTGGAAATCCAAACAGCACCTTTCCCCCCAGGCTACAGGGGCTTAGGTAAGGTCGATAAGTACGACGGAACAACCGACCCCACGGCTCACTGGATGCAATGCATGAGTGTGATGGACACCGCCAACTTATCTGACGCCAACCGATGTATGACTTTCCACTTGACTCTCAAAGGTCAGGCTATTAACTGGTATTGTACACTACCTCGAAATTCTATTCATTCGTTAGACCAGTTCGGTGACCTGTTTTTAGCCAATTTTATGGGTAATAAGATATTGTCCAAGCCTATTTCACACTTAATGAACGTAACTCAAAGAATGGGGGAAGGATTGCAGGCCTACATAAACCGATTTAACGTAGAATCTAGGAAATGCCACGAAAAAGACGATAGGATAATGATGGGATCATTTATTAACGGGTTAAGGTCGGGACCTCTAGCTACCGAACTTGCCATCCGCCCCCCCTACTCGTATTTTGAAATGATGGTTACCACTGTTAATTTTGTTGTTATTGAGGACGCAGCCGCCATAAAACAGGAACGAGAAAGAAGCTGTTCCGACCTGTATGGTAAGAGAAAAGCTTCTTCCCCGGTTCCTCCCCCGGGAGGAAATAAGAAACTAAGTTTTGTGAATACTACTAACCCTATCCCAAAGACTGGGGTAAATGTTAACGCTGTGCAGGTAGCCGAGCCTTTTTCTGCTCCACGAGCTGACATATATGCAGCCATCCAACATCAAGGGTTGTTACCCCCGGCTCGCCCCATGACGGGCCCCGCAGATCGGCTCAATCCGGGCAGGTATTGTAACTATCATAAGCATATCGGTCACAACACTAATGATTGTCGAGATTTGGCTGCAGAAATAGCTAAGCTCATTCAAACTGGAAAGCTGCCTCAATACACACAAGTAGCCCCTTTGCCCAAACCTGCCGCTTCGGCAACCCGGGAGCGACCTACCGGATGCTACCGATGTGGAGAACCCGGCCATTTCGCCCGCGAGTGCCCCCAACCCGATCCCCGGGCCCCAAACGCCGGGGCTGGAGCCGACCTAACCATAGCTGGGGTCGTAAACCCATAGCTGGAGGACCGACCCAGGGTGACTCCAATCGCCAAAGGAAACAGGTATATAGACAGAGGAACAACATTCTAGGTAAGCGAAAAGCAGAAACCATGGCACCAGTCATTACTTTTGATGATAGTGATATCTTTTTACCTTACAGTTGTGATGATCCGCTAGTGATCGATTGTTATATTTCCAACTATCAAGTACGTAGGACGTTATTGGACACGGGTAGCTCTAGTAATATCATTACAAGCTAAGGCATTGACGGGATGTCAATTACATAAGACACAGTTAAGTTCAATACGAACTCCATTGATTGGCTTTGGCAACCACCATGTTATCCCTGTAGGACAACTGAGCATTCCAGTCACGTTAATAGCCGGTCAGCTAAAACGTACGGAAACCATAGACTTTGTGGTCATTGATGAACCTTCACCATACAATGTGTATTTAGGTCGGCCTGGATTAAATCAGTTCCAGGCCATTGCTTCTACCATGCATATGCTTTTGAAATTCCCCACCATGGGTGGGATAGCTGCTCTTCGCTGTGATGTTTTACAGGCTAAACAGTGTTACACGGCTTCCCTAAGGGAACCAACACCAGTAGATCGGAAGTCAAAAGGTGCGTCTGCGGTTCTTCCGACCTCCACACCACAAGCTTCGCCACCTACCCACCCCGGACATACCGCTCATCCCACTAACATCACCGACCTGCCAGACGGCTCAGATCGGTCCATTGAAGCAGGAGCCGAGGTAAAAATCATCCCCTGGCGGCCGATCCTAACAAGGTAATTAAAATTGGGGCTGACTTACCCCCTCAATTACAACATGATTTGCTTAACCTTTTACGTGAGTTCGCGGAAGTCTTCGCTTGGGGACCGGAAGACATGCCTGGCATTTCTCGAAATATCATTGAACACAGGCTGTCCATTGATGCCAACCATAGGCCGGTTCGTCAACGGAAACGTAACCTTGGAGGAGAACGCAGCAGATACGTGGAGCTCGAAGTTAACGCCTTATTAGAAGTACGTATCATTCGAGAGGTGGATTATCCGGAATGGCTGGCCAACCCCGTATTGGTTCCCAAGCCCGATGGCTCGTGGCGTATGTGCATTGATTTTACCGACCTAAACAAAGCCTGCCCTAAAGACTGGTTCCCCCTACCGTTGATCGACGTTTTGGTTGATGCCATAGCTGGATTCCGTTTCCTTAACTTCCTGGACGCTTACAAGGGCTACCACCAGATCTTCATGGCTAAGGAAGACGAGGAAAAGACATCTTTCATCACGGATAAAGGTATTTATTGCTTTATTACTATGCCTTTCGGTTTGAAGAATGCCGGAGCTACTTTTCAACGTTTGATAAACAAAATTTTCAAAAATCAGTTAGGTCGGAACATGGAAGCATATATTGATGATTTGCTTGTTAAAAGTAGGGATGAGTCTGCTTATTTGCTTGATTTGCGTGAAACACTTGAAACCCTTGTCCAATATCAGTTGAGGTTAAACCCAAAAAAATGTGTTTTTGGAGCTACTTCGGGAAAATTCTTAGGTTATATGGTTTCTGAGGGGGGTATATCGGTTAATCCAAAGAAAGTAGAAGCTGTATTGCAAATGCACCCACCTAAATCAATTCGCGAAGTGCAACAATTAACGGGTAGACTAGCGGCCTTGAATCGTTTTTTAGCTCGGTCAGCAGAACGAGCCTTACCATTTTTCAGTATTTTAAAGAAAACAGATAAATTTGTGTGGACTTCCGAATGTCAAATTGCTTTTGAACAACTAAAAACGTATTTAGCCTCTTTGCCATCTTTAACCATGCCTATTCCGGGAGAACAATTGTATGTACATAGCTACCACCGAATCTGTAGTTAGCTCGGTCCTACTTCGAGAAGATAACCGGGTTCAAAGACCCATCTATTTTGTTAGCAAAGTGTTGCAGGCAGCAGAGAAGAACTATTCTAGCCTGGAAAAGCTAGTCTTGGCTTTAGTTCACTCCACACGGCGTCTCCGACCTTATTTCAACTCCCATGGAGTCACCGTCTATACCGACGCACCTCTCAAAGCCATCTTACAAAAGGCAGGAGTTTCTGGTCGTCTCACCAAGTGGGCTATCGAATTGGGGGAGTATGACATCACCTTTACCCCTCGCACCGCAGTCAAAGGGCAAATGTTGGCAGATTTCATAGCTGAAGGGATATCAGACACCCAGGAAGACATCCTCGGCCCGGTACAAAAAATCGATCTTCTTTTAACTGTGGCAAAGGGTGATGACTCGTGGACGCATGATGTAGATGGTGCTTCTAGCCAGTCCGGATCGGGTGCAGGGATCATCCTCACCAGTCTTGTTGGAGAGATCCACACTTACGCTCTACGATTCTGCTTCACGGCCACAAATAATGAAGCAGAGTACGAGGCCATGATAGCCGGTCTGAAGTTAGCTCGGAAACTTGGGGTCGGAAATCTAAAAATTTGTTCGGACTCCCAGCTCGTAGTCAAACAAATTTTGGGGGAGTATAAGGCTAAGGATCGGCAAATGGAGGCATATTTAGCACTGGCGCAGCAGCAACTAAAATTTTTTTCAAAATGGACCATAGAGCGAGTTCCACGGAGCAAAAACACAAACGCAGATGCCTTGTCCAAATTGGCTTCCTCGGTTTTCTCTCATCTGACTAAAAGCATTCTAGTGGAAGAGGTACAGAATAGAAGTACAGCCGAGCCAGCGATCTTGTCAATAAGCGAGGGTCGGGATTGGAGATTTCCTCTGTGGCAATACTTGAAAAATGGTACTTTACCAGATTCACGAAAGGAAGCGCAGCGAATAAGAAGAAAGGCTGAACATTATCAAATAATCGGGGAAGATCTGTACAAAAAGGTTTCTTAATGCCCTTGCTAAAATGCCTGAGTCCGGGAGAAGCAGATGCCACGCTGAAAGAAGTACATCAAGGAGATTGCGGGTCTCACATTGGGGCTCGGAATTTGGCTAAGAAAATAATTGGGGCTGGGTTTTATTGGCCCCGGTTATTCCAGGAAGCAGTAGAATTCGTTCAAAAGTGCCCCAGTTGCCAACACAACGCAACAATTCACCGGTTGCCGGCCTCCAGCTTTACAGGGATAATTGCCCCTTGGCCTTTCGCAGAATGGGGAATAGATCTCATGGGGCGTTTCCTAAGATCGGTTCTGCCATTATCTTGTCGTAGCCATAGATTATTTTACAAAATGGGTAGAAGCCGAGGCATTGACAAACATTACCGGACGAACTGTAGCTCGATTCCTTTGGAGACAAGTCATCTGCCGGTTCGGCGTGCCCAACTCGGTTATCTCGGACAATGGGACCCAGTTCGAATCCAAAGAATTTACTGCCTTATGTTCAAAACTCGGTATCACCCAGCGTTTCGCATCTGTAGCTCATCCTCCAGCAAATGGGCAAGTGGAACTCACGAACCGAACCTGTTGCACGGGCTGAAAGCCAGGTTAGAAGATAAGGGCAAGAATTGGGTAGAACAGCTGCCTTATGTGCTATGGTGCCACCGGACTATGCCTAAATCGGCTACGGGGAAGACCCCTTTCGAGCTAGCCTTTGGAGTCAATGCTGTTATCCCCCCTGGAAATACAAAGTGGAGCCCCTCGAGTTATGCACTTCGAAAGGGATCAAAACCAGAAAAACGTGGAGCTCAGCTTGGATTTGATAGAAGAAGTTCGGGATTCGGCCTATGTACATCAACTAAATTACAAAAATTTAGTTCGGCAACATTATGATGCTCGAGTCAAACATCGAGCCTTTGTACCGGGAGACTTAGTTCTACGAAACCGAGCTATCAGCAAACCACAAGAACAAGGCAAGTTATTATCTAATTGGGAGGGGCCGTATCGGGTAATCGAAGCCCGACCTACTGGAAGTTATATTTGGAAGATTTGCAAGGACGTCTGGTTCCCCGGGCTTGGAACGCAGCACACTTAAGAAAATACTATCTATGAGGCAGTCAAGTTAAAGATGGGAAAAGCATCAAAGTCAAGATGACAAGATTACGAAAGAATAAGACTTCATTCAACAAGCGAGCTCAGATACAAAGCCATTTACAAAATACAAAAATTCTTCGAAAGGAACCAGAATCAGAAAAAATGTTTAAAAACACAAGCCTATCTAAGGAAGGACTAGCCCGATCTAAGGATAAGCCGATCTCAGGAAGGAGGAGCTTGAGAAGAGGCTTCATCTGCTGTCTCCTGGGGGTCGACCACAGGATACTCTTCGACGTTTTCCGGAATTGGAACACCGATGTCCCGGCATTCTTGCTTGATTTCCTCTACTAAATCGAAAGGATCACGTCCCACCGGAAGCAAAGAAGTCTGGGCCATGGAGTCTGCAGGAGCATCTTCTACCGACCTGGAGCTTTTTAGCTCGTCCCAGCACAGAGTATACCCGCACTGGATTAGCTCGAAAAAACACCGGTTCATCAACTCCAGCAGGTCCCCTTCCTTAAAAGTTTTCAGCTCGGCCTGGCGAGCTGCTTCGACCTCTTCCGAGCTAACCATCTCTGCAGCCTTCTTTGTAGCCTCTTCTGCAGTCTTTGTAGCCTCTTTTGCAGCTTTCCTAGCCTCTTCTGCAGCCTTATTAGCCTCTTCTGCAGCTTTCTCCAGGTCAGCTTTTTCCTTCGCCCAGTTGGATTTTTCTTTAAGTAGGGCGGCCTCACTTTTCTTCAGGATGTCCACGTCGGCTTCCAGGCCCAGGATCTTGGTCCCCAGCTGGCTAGACTTCGAAAGCTGATCCTGGTATTGCTTCATTAGCCCGGTTTTTTCAACTTCAAGCTCTGAATATTTGCTTTTTTCGAGCCCCAGCTGAAACTCCAAATCCTCAACGGCCTCGGACGATTTCTTTGACCTTTCCAGCTCGTAACTTTGGGCCAAGATGTCCAAAGCCGTTGCCCTTTCCGACGTAGCAGCATAATTATAAGCTTCCTGCAAAAAATTCGATCCGGGAGTGTCAGACGAGGTAATCATTACTCTTAGACGTCGATGTAAGTTTCAATGCTTACCCTTTTTATGTGCGAAGCAAGAATGGCCTCCTGCTGCATCATCAGCTCCATATTCTTCTGGAGCTGGTTGCCCACCTGTACCACCTCCTCAAAGGATCTCTCCGTTTCAGCCTCTAGCTCCTGGTAAGGCTTTACGTCCTCAGGCAGAGGTTCTGGTAAGTACACTTGAAGTATGGGCCGAGCCAGGGAGATCGGTCTATCCCTCTTATCTTTCAGCAACAGGACCCTTTCTTTTGTTGACGGATCCACGGGTCCCCAAAGATCATCAGGCTTGGCAATTCGGGATCATGTGTGGGGCCCGACAGCGTTTGTGGAGCTTTGGCAGCCTTGGCTACCTGGATTTCTTCCGGGGTCGGCCTGCTCTTTTTTGCGACCCGGGTCACCAATGCCAAGCTGGGAGGATCGGCAACCTCGACCTCTTCCGTAAGGTCGATCTCAGCCGATCTTTTGGAAGATCCTGAAGCTACAGCAGGTTTGTTGGATTTTTTCTTCCTTCCGAACCAACCAAGACCACCTGAAAACAAGCAACATGCAAAAATCAAAATCACCAGGTTACAAAGGAGGAGACAATAAATAAAAAGTCAAGAGGCAGGTATTTACTCTCTCTTTCTACATCGGGGGATTGGCTCAGCCCGGCCGAAACAAGAAGATCCTCTGAAGGAAATTTAGCCGAATACTTAACCGAGCTAGTATAGTTTTTTAGCGCCTTATAGTCCGATTGAATTCTGGGGTCGGACTTGTCTCGGGTTTGTTCGACTGGTAAAATAAAATGTGACCAACGAGAGGGTAGGTTTGCTTCCTCAGCCTTCACCATAAAAAATCTGCCCTCCATTGTTTATTGTATGGGGGGAGTCGATAATAATTATAGGGCTATTCCTACGTTTCTGGAAGGTCACCCACCATTTACCATAAGGGTACTTACGGACCGTATAGAATTGAAAAAACAGATCTACCGTAGGTCGAACCCCAGCCCCAAAACACACATATATGAACCCTATCAGAAACCTAAGGGCATTTGGTACTAGTTGGCTCAGCCCGATGTGAAGAAAATCACACATCTCGTTCAACAAATCTACGGCCGGAAACCTCAGCCCAAAATTAATATGATACTCATAAACCCCGACCCAACCCTCAGAAACAGTATTTATCCTCTCCTCAGGCTCGGGTAAACGAATCGGGACAGAAGGATCTATGTAATGGGTTGACCTAAGTTTTGTTAAATCTGCCCTAGTCATTTCTGATATTATTTCTTCGGGTTTAAACTCATGAGTGGCGGCCGAATCTACAGAATCAATACAAATATCACTATAATTGTAGATAGTCAATCCTACAGAAGTGCTCAAACATGCCATCAGCAGAAAAGAAAGGGAGAGGAACACTAACCTGCAGACGGAACCTGACGCGATGCTCCGGTACCTGAGCTTCTCTCGGAGGCCATTGCAGACAGATGAACGGAGATAAAGGCGCGGCAACGGAAAGATGACGACGACGGGACAACGACCGAGCAAAAATTGCAAGGACTGGAACACGACGAAAAAATTCCGGCAAATCTCGAAAACTCCGGCGAAAGGAAGAAGAAAGAGGGTAAGAAAAAAATTTTTTTTTTTCTTCCTTTCAGGAAAGCAAATAATGGAGAGGGTCAAATGCTTGCTCTCACGGTTTTTATGATGGAGTCTCGAGGAGATCAAAGAGACGTGGGTAGACCAGAAGTTGTAGTCATTAGTGATACCTAACATAAACAGCCTTGGAAGTTGTATCGGTTGCTATAATAAACGTGAAGGCGTGTCCAGACAAGTCCGCCTCTTCGAAATCCCGACCTAGGGTAACGCAAAGGTACATCTTTATGGTTGCATTAAATTGTCCAATTAGTCCGTTCAAATTCTTCAGATCGGTATTGCCTTATTACAAATGCATCGGATAACACTATTCTCTGTAGGTCGGATTTCATAGTCATAATTCAGGTTTTTATCATGGTTAGTAAACTATAGGTCGGATAAATATAGGTCGGAGGAACACTTGATAAATGTCCTAGTCACACTTTCGGCCTGATAGAATACAATATCATGCTTAGCTCGGAAAACCCATAATAAAGCTTTATGTTGAACTTCAGCTCGGAAAAACGCAAATAGTATTAAGTTTTAGATCGGTAAAACTTAATACTGGGGGGACATGTTGATGTGCATAGAATTGAATCTCTGTTGGGCCAAGCCCAATAGGTTAAAATAAGGATAAAGTAGTGAAACATAAAGGCACAATTAGAGCCCAGATTCAGGTTCAGGTCGGAAAGACCTTACAAACTAGGTCTGCAGCTGTGTTACGAATTTAGGTCGGTCTTAAAGGCTCAGATCGGTAAAAACTCATAAAAGTTTAGGTCGGCAAGCGTTGTAAACCAACTTGGTAATCTTAGGTCGGACTTTATAACTTAAGAGTGCCACGGCCTTTTCCTCATATTCTATCCTATTATTTGAATCGACCGATCTAAGATAGATAAACCGACCCGCCCTGCCTCACTGACACAGTAGGTGAAAGTTGTCATAGATTAGGTATCTCTACTCGATTGCATGTAGAGATGTTCAGATTTCCTAAGAGATGAAGATGAGACCCGGTCAAAATAATAGCGTCTACGCCACGCTGAACAGAAGGAGCAGGTGAACAATTCACTCATGAGGCTTCAACGGACACTTTCCAGCTTGAGGTATATATGCTAAGTCTTCATATTTTCTAAGGTACGCAATCTTTACCATTTTCAAGCATTCATCTTTACTGTTTTTCTTCTCCCATTGTACTAACTAGACCGTCGGAGCTTATACAGGGGGGAAAGCCCCGCTTCCTTCTTTTATCACCTGAAATCGTCGACGGAACAGTGCGGATCATATTTTCTTCACCAACCTTACCGATCTGAATCGCCCAGACCGGTCTCCAGCTCGTTCGTTCTTCTTCGCAGTGAAGCTCCATCCAAAGTTTGGGCCTCTGCTTTTCAAGGGGCTTTATTGGGCCGCAAGAAGCATCTCCTGAAGTGTATATTTTGCGTCACATCACTGTTAATATATACATAGCGTACCACGAAGAACATCTAATGTATTAAGTATCAAATATAGCCTCAAATGTGCCACATTTATATTAAGACACAAGCATCGTCTATAGTAAACGTATTGAATTTAACATATCATGTATTGTGCTTATGTTAAAACATGTTGATATAAACTTCTCAAAATTCTAGTACAATCAAAATTGGGCTAAATATTCAAATCGTATTGTTATTGTGAAATCTAAGCCCAATAGAATTTGTGAGTGTGGGAGAGGGAATTTCTAGAATAGAATTGAGCAAAGAGTGGTTTTGTAAATCGTGAGAGAATATATACCAAGTAAAACTTTTCTACTACGGAAAATGGAGAAGCTGTGTGGTACGATTTGGTGTGCGAGTCGCATAAAAGATCGGACGATAAATCAAGAGTGAAACTGAAGCAAATGCCATTTTAGCATTTACTGATCAACTGTCGTGCGATAGCTCGTGCGAGTCGCACGATATGTCGCACGACATCCTTGCTTGCTGCGTGCAATGGCCATGCGAGAGTCGAGTGACTCGCACGAGTTCTCGCACGGTGTTCAATAAGGTCCAGCACATTTTCTTCATTCTTGAATGGTTGCACCACTTGACGAAAAGTATGATTACGTGATCAATTCTTATCCGAATTGAGTCCCCCTTTTTTTTTTTTCTAGCTTTTCGTAAGAGTTGTGGCTATTGAATAGTATCCTTTGGAGGTCTATAAATAAGACTCCTTTGGATGGATTTTGATACACACGAAATCTCTCTCATTTTACAAGGGTTTCTTGTTTTTTTCTCTCTTGTTCTTGGTTTTGTATAAGTAGTACAGACTTATTACAAAAGACTTCATCTTATCCCATAAGATATTAGTCAACTCTTGCACACCCAAGGGGACTTTATAAAGTCTAAAGGAAATTAAGTGTCTAGCACGATTTGATTTGAAGCAACATTTCCTTTTGTACTACTTTTGTAATAGACTAGTTTTCAGATTGAAAAGTTCAGTTATTGTTCATTGTTGTTATTTCAGGAAATATCCAACCGAGAGGGGGGGTGTTGGGGGACCCTTTATTGAAATTATAATTTCTGAAAGTGACTAAGGGGAATATAATGATTCTTACTCTAGTGTACAATCATGAAGCGAATGAAAATGATGGCAAAATTACAAATTATGGTGCTTTTACTTGTCTAAGCCGGGGGACTGAGCCCTCATCTAGCCTATATGTTCCTATCCGCCAAAGTGATGTGTTTATAACTCTCCATGACTCTGTTTGTGGAGGCCTCCTTTGCTAGTGCATTGGCCACTGAGTTGGCCTCTCTATAAATATGACAAACTTCGTACGTGCTCCATGTAAGAATACTCCACATACTTCTAAAACAATCTGTGAGCTTCCAAGGAAAATGAAAGATCCATCGAACCATGTTTATTACAGCCAATAAGTCTGCCTACTTATCAAGCCCCAATTCCTGACATCGGTGCAATCCCAATAATACTGCTTTAGCCTCTGCATCCAGATTTGTACCATAACCGAAGAAAATCGAGCTAGCCACAAACACCCTACCTCATGTTCCCTTATAACAAAACCATCCCCAGTATAGCTCGGGTATCAATCTACTAGGCCGAGAAGGCCTCAAAAAAGGCACAAGACGATTCTTCCATTCCATCTCATCCACCTGAGTTCCCGAGAACGGCCAAGCATGTAATAAATCATAAAAAGATCCCTGAATCCCCCCGACTAAACCGGTGAGAGTGACCATATCCCCACCAAAAATTGCTGCTGCTGCACCTTCCAAAGTGTCCAAATGATCAGCCCAAGGAACAGCCAAACCAGCTAGTCCTGTATCTGAGAGCCCTTTTAAATCTCGATTAAAAATTGTACCTGTCCCTTACATTATGAGATTGCCGAAATGGCAACAAAATTTTTACCCCCTTAGCAAGCCTACAGGTATTAAACAATGTTGTAAAGAGTCTATCTGAACACGCATAACATTTTGAAGCAAAACTAAAACCCATCCTTGCCAAAACATGTTCAAAAGGAAGGAGGTTGTTAAGCATTCTCCAAATAAACACCTTAAGTTTACCTGGCAACTTTGAATCCCAAACCTTTTGAATCGTGGGAGTTATGGCTTGCACTGGCCGAAGCACTTCATGAGCGTTTCGGACATAGAAATCCCCATCTACTAATTGTGCTTAGATCATAGTCTTCAATGAGACCTGCTGCGCTTATTTTCTAAGTGTTCTTTTGTGTGATGTTTCACATGATCTTATTCTCACACACATTTGCCACACTTAACACATACAAGTTTCACTATGCACGAAATCAATCAATAATTGCACATAAATACATCAAGTAAACACGACTTAAAAAAATCAAAGGAAAAATTACCATTCTACCCTTTGTCAGCTGAATTCTATTATTCAAAAATTTTGGGGTCTCACAGCTTATGTCACCACCTAGTCTAGAATGTTCATCTAAAGCCTATTAATAGGCACCCTTTGTAAGCATCTCAATTCACATTTGATTCAATGTGATTTGTGAGTTTTTAACTCTTATTTCTTTTAGAACTTTTAGAACTTATCAAGATTCTGTTTTGTGGTATTCGAATCTTATCAAACAATTTGGTGGAGTTGTTTGTGACGATTTATACCAAGGTTCCATTTCATGGCGAAGGTGTGGGTCAAGGTTTTCAATGTCGGTTACTTTAACAGCCCGTAGAACATTCGAGCTCAACAACGCAATCAAACCCATCCATGAGAGATCACATCATGTTTTGAACAAATTTTTTTGGTAGTCATTTAATTTGAAGAAGTCCTACACTCAATGTGTTGAGTTAGGCAAGATGAAAGGGTGTGTACGTAAGAAGAGAAAGAGAAGGATTTTAAGAATCATAAATCTAGAATTAGATTAGGCATTAATTAGTGCAAAGCCCTAATTTAGACTCAAGTTGGCCAAGTGTTAGAAGTCCTAAATTCTAGGGTTAATATTTGGACAATTGTAAGGGGTTGAATAGTACCTTTAAGTAATTCAAGTGAGTGGGTTAGAAAATTCCAAATTGTACAATTTGGATAATGGATTAGGATTTGTAGGACAAATTTGAAACACTGTAAATTTGTGTGCTTTGTCCACTTTAAGTATTGCTTTTATTTTGAGCAAATCACTAAGCACACAATACACATGATTTTGGTTTAAATTATTTTTGAAAGGAGTTCTTCAAAATACCTAAAATTTTTTAGATTTGCTCAGCAACCTAATTGATCTATCCCTCTTTAGGATTCTACTTGGGATTTCAATCCGACACTTAGTGCATACATATTGATTGAATCAACATGAAGCACAAGAGTTTAAACCCTAACCCCCACCAGTATCCTTTTTAGTATAATTTGTGTTTTGTTTGCTCTCTGTTGTAGTCAAGTAATTTCAGCATTAAGTTAAAATGGCATTTACACACAATTTGGTCCAACTTATTCCCACAACATTGATCCTTGAGGTTCAACCTATGCTTGCCATAGATTTTTGCCTCTTCCTTGAGAAAATTTAAACTTCTTCCTTAAAGGGAAAAAAAAAAAAAAAGAGAACTTCATATTTAAATAACACTATCACTACTACAAAATGGACTTTCTACGGCGGTGCTTTAACGGCGGAAAGACCAAAACCGCCATTAAAAAGAAAGTACGGACTTTCTACGGCGGTTAGAAATAACCCGCCGTAGAAAGGGGACTTTCTACGGCGGTTAGAAATAAAACCGCTGTAGAAAGTCACCTTTCTACGGCGGTTTTCAAAACCCGCAGTAGAAAGGGGACTTTCTACGACGGTTAGAAATAAAACCGCCGTAGAAAGTCCCCTTTCTAAGGCGGTTTTCAAAATTGCCGTAGAAAGGGGACTTTCTACGACGGTTTTATTTCTAACCGTCGTAGAAAGTCCCCTTTCTACGGCGGTTTTACACGGTTGTATTTCTAACCGCTGTATAATTAATAATATGATGAATTTTACTATAAAAATTGATAAATAGTAAAGTACATATTTATTATTAAATTTAAAAAAATTTGGGGGTTAATTTACAAAAAAAGAAAAACTAGAAATTAATAGGAATAGAGGAATGGGCGGGAATTCACAATTACGGGCTTTCTACGGCGGATTTATTAAAACCGCCGTAGAAAGTCCATTTCACGGCGGTTTTTATTAAAACCGCCATAGAAACTTGATTTTGTTTGAATTTTAAGGGTTTCCCTTTGTTTCCATCTCTAGCCAGCCACGGCTTCCCCCTGTTTCCATCTCGAGCAAACCGAAGAGTTCTCTCGTTGTCGAGACCCATCCTATCTCTTGTCTTAATCGGCCATCACCCACCACTTAGAATTAATCTCCCATCATAATTTCACCACAATCGGTCCTTGTTGTGGGCTTCAAATCATAAAAAAGGTAATATCGAATAGTTTCAACTTTATTTAAGCTTTACAAATTTTATTGTTACTTGATTATTGTGATTGGCCTAGGGTTTATTATTAGTGTTAATTTGGGTTTGGTGAGATGATGAATGATTAAATTTGGATTTGATTAGTGTTATATCGGTGATTATTGTATTGTTCTTGATGTTAATGATTAAATTAATTAGAATTCGATAGATGCACGCAAAAATTTTGTGAAGTTTGGTGGTTGTTCGGTTTATTAGCATGGAGTTTTTGATATATATATTTTGAATAAAGTTGAAATATATATATATATATAAATATATATTTATTATATATATATCAAAACATTTCTAAGGCTGTTCTTGCTGTTTTTGATATATATTTTTTGAATGTAGAGAAAAAAATGAAATATTAAATTTTTTTTTTTACAAATTTGGTACTTTCTCTACGGCGGTTTTGAAAAAAACCGCCGTAGAAAGTCCGAACTTTCTATGGCGGTTCACAATCGCCGTAGAAAGTTCGTAAACTTTCTACGGCTGCCGGATAGATGGCGGTTCAAAAATGCCAAAAACCGCCGTTAAAAGCCCTAAAAAACCGCCATTAAAAGTCATTTTTGTAGTTGTGTATCAACAAGAATAATTTTTTCACTTCCTCAATTTCAAAGAATCCATGGTTAATATGGTCTTATAAGTCTGGTGGAAGATAAATGTTGGAAAAAATAAGAGAAGGTGCAAGATAGCTGTATATAAGTTTATATATTTGACTTCAAATTGTGTACAAGACACTTTCCTTAAGGCTTAATTCGTCCACTATAATGTGCAGTAGTATTCAAGACGAATTTCCTTTGGGATAAGATGAAGTTGAAAGAGTGAATTCTTGCACTGAGTTCCTCAATCCCTTAAGACAAGAGCACAGAGAGCAGAGATCTTTTGATTCTTGTTGATTTGAATTCTGCAACATCCAAACCCCAAGATGACCCTTTTATAGAGTTCATGGCATTCTTTTAGATGTTATGAAAGGTTATCAACTTGTTTGAGTTATGACTGTTCAAGCAAAAGGTTGCATCCAATTAGTTCTCAAAAGTTGCAACTTATAAGTTGTAACTTCATGTTGTGTCGTTTCAGCCAAATGCCTATTCGATCACATTTCCTGCAACTTTCTAAGGATTGAAAAATCCTTTTTCTCACAATAAATATCTATATTAGCACCTAAACAATACTTAAGGTATTGTCTGAAAGCAAATTGAAAATAAATCTCCATACTGGTAACTAGGGGTGGCAAAAAAACCATTAACCCAAAAATTGATCAAACTCATTGGGTTTTAACCCAATAAAACCCACCTAAAAAAATATTGGGCTCGGTGGGTTTGGGCTGAATATGTAAATGGGCTGATTTAGGGTAGCCCATTGGGTACCCTAAAACCCATCCATCATGGGTACCAAAAATATTCATCCAAAACTACTCTTAAAATTATAAACAAAAACTCAACAACTCACCTATTTTAGTGGGTCCATTTTATTTTTTTTTCTTCAAACTTTTTTTTTCTTTATTTTTCGTGTCTTACAATTACTTTGCGTTTTTTTCCCATTTATTCTTTTGTAATATTTTTAAATTACCCACTTATAGATACTAATTTAACATTCGTTCGAATTCCAAGTCGAGTTCAGGCTCGGGTTTTGGGCTGGGTTTGGGTTCGGGCTAGGTTGGTTCAGTTCGGGCCCAGTTCTAGGCTAGTTTTGGACCGGGCCAATTTCGGGCCTTGGGTCGGGGTCGAGGCATGCACAGGTTTTTGTAAATATAAAAAAATTAAAAATTGTGTTTGGACAAAAAAACTACATACGATTAAATATAAAATATTTCAAAGTTTAGAATAGATTCAAAGAATTAAAATATGCTTAAGAAAAAAAGAATTAAAATGAAATTTAAAAACTTTGAAAAAAATAAACCGTTAAATAAGCCTTATATTTTTTTGTATAATGGGTATTATGGGTACCCATAGCTACCCATTACCCATTTGAATTAAGACTATTAATTGAATGGGTAATGGGTTCCCATTACCCATTAACTTAATACCCATTTAATACCCGCCCAATTCGCCCGTTTGACACCCCTAATGGTAATTAAATAATGCTTCATTTGTTTAAAAGCATAATTTGCAAAATCGCGATCTTATGTGGTATTAATTTGGGTGCAAGATCGGTATCGATAGGATCAGATCATAAGATCTTACACAAAATGTGCAGATGAAAAATTACTTATAAATTACAAAACTATTTTTATTTGAGTATTTTTGGCAATTTTTTATAGGATCGGACATAATCGAAAGTATGATCAATATGGTATTTTGGGATCGATTCTACGATACGTATCGCGATACTGCAAACTATGATATAAGGAATTTTAGCTTTCTAAACATATTATGAAAGGGTTCAAATGACCACCAAAACCCTTCATTAGTATCATCTCATGTCAAATACTAATAATTAATGTAAGCAATTAAAGGCTTGTCTGGTAAGGGTAAATCCTGAAAGCATGCGTCAAAAATAGTTAGAATGATTTATATTTTTTAAAAAAGATTAAAAAAATTAAAATGACTTATATTTTGAAACGAATGGAGTACTAAAAATGGGAAAATTGCACTTTTGGTCCCTATTCTCTGCCTTTGTTGCACTTTTAGTTCCCTTTCTTAATGTCGTTGCACTTGTAATCCCTGTTCTTTATTGTTTTGGCACTTTTGGTCCCTATGACCGGTTATAGAAGGTTTTTATTGACTAATTTTGTAAGTCAACGGTACTTTCATAAGTCAACAATATTTTTAAAATTTGCATAACTGCCCCAAATGACGTACAAACCTCTCCCGGTGCCCCAATACTGAAAATGATGTGGCCTAATTTAAAACTATTGTACACTACCCAATATCCTTACTTAGAACTACCAGTTTTTTTATTTTATTTATTTTAAAGAACCTTATATACCACGGATTAATTCACCATCTCCTGGTTTTGATTATCGCTAGAAATATATTTAGAACATGAATATTTTTTTTTTATGATTACTATGGGTGTTGTACTCTATGAGTTGCATTATGTACCCAACCAACAATTATTGTAACCTACCCAATATATACAGGAAAAAATTGCAATAAATTAAATTAATATGAATATACAGACTAAGTTTGGGATGTTAAATTTAGCACATCCTGGGTGTTGTAATTGCTCAAAAATAATTAGGAAAATAAATAATTTAATTAATACAAGCATAGTACGTCATATAAAACCATTCTACCCCAATACTGAAAATGATGTGCCCCAATTAAAAACTGTTGTGACTCGCCCAACATCCTTATTTAGAACTTTCAACTTTTTTTTTTTAATAGAACCTCATATGCCACAATTTAATATACAATCTCTCGGCTTTGATTATCGCTAGAAATATATTTGGGATAAGAAAATAATTTTTTTTAATTACTTTGGGCATTGTACCCTGTTTTTGTGTGTATTGTACCCCCAACAAATAATTATTATACCCCGCCCAATATAGAAAAAAATTGATATTAGTAAATTAAATTAGTTTGTATATATCGATTGAGTATTGTGATGTATTTAACTTATCCTGGGTGTTATAATTGTTATAAAATAATTAAGGAAATTAAAAAAGTAATTAATACGAGTACAGTACGCCATATAAAACAATTGTACACAATATTGCACCAGTATATTAAAGAAGGGGCATGATATTTGCAGCGACGGAATCGATATTTGCAGCGACATTTTTTTGTGAAAAGACCAAAATACCCTTGGTGTAAAAAAATTCTTAAAAATTTTTTTAATTATTCCAATGTGATTGAATAATGAAAAAACAAAAAATTTAATCCAGTACCATTGCCGTCGCCCGGCGATGGTTTTACACAAAACCATCGCCGGGCGACGACGATGGTTCTGGAAAACCATCGCCCTAGAACCATCGCCGTCGCCCGGCGATGGTAAATCTGGATATCCATCACCGGTCTCCGGCGATGGTTTTGTGTAAAACCATTGCCGGAGACCGGTGATGGATTGACGGAAAACCATCGCCGGATCCCGGCGATGGTCACCCCCCCCCTAAAGGTTGACATTTTTGATATTTGCAGCGACCACCGGGCGGATCTTTGCAAAAATTCTAATTTTCAACAAAAATACTAACAAATTTGGACATAATACAACTAAAATAATCAAACCAACTATCTAAAACTATACTGCAACACAGTTTGACTTTCGCCAGTAACATTTTTCCGATTCTAGTCGTATCGATTTTTATCCGATTTTGTAATTACATCCGGGAAAAAAAATTTAAATTCCCCTGTGCAGCCCGTGAGGGCTGATGATAATTTTATAAAAAAAATAAAACATTTTTCCGATCCGGGTCGCCTCGCTTTTTATCCGATTTTGTGATTAAACCCGGAAAAAATAAATTTAAATTTCCCTATGCAGCCCGTGAGAGATGCTAAAATATTGAATAAAAAAAAAAAAAAGAAATTAAATTTAAGAAAAGCTGCAGCCATGACAGGCTGCAGCCTTCTTTTTGAAAGGGAAGGAAAAAAGCCAAAAAAAAGGGAAGTGCAAGTGGGTGTCAGCCCGTGATTCACGGGCTGCCCCCACTTTTTTTTTTAAAAAAAAAAAAAAAACAATTTGATGCCTATAAAACCCGGCAGAGAAGGTTTTGCAATTCCCACCAAAATCTTTTGCATAATACTTACAAATTAGAGTCGGGTGGAAGCACAAAATCAGATAAAACTCGCGGCGATTGGCTTCGGAAAAAAGGTTAGTGGCTAAAATTTAAATGTTTTGAGGTATTGTTTTAGGTAGTTTTATTAATTATTTTAGTTGCATTATGTCCGAATTTATTAGTAGTTTCGTCGAAATTGTGAAATTTTGTACCGGAATGGGGAAAATATGCCCGGTGTTTACTGTAAATAAGAAAGGGGGGTGTCCGGACTGTCGCCGGTCACCGGAGACATTTCCGGCCGGAAATGTCACCGGAAACCGGCGACAGTATTTAAGTTCCGGCGAGAAGTTCGCCGGAATCGGACGATATTTACCACGTAAAATAGCGCCGGATTCCGGCGATCTTCTCGCCGGAAAATGTCGCTGGAATCCGGTCCTATTTGACGTGGTAAATATCGCTGGATTCCGGCGATCTTCTTGCCGGAAAATCCGGCGACATTTCTCATCGACAAGATCGCCGGAATCCGGCGCTGTTCCGGAAAAACTGGCCGGAATCCGGCCAGGGGTGGGGGGGGGGGGCGGTGTACCGGCACAGGGCGAGGGATTTTCAGGCAAAAATCGTTTTATGTTTAGTTCTGTTATGTTGTTTGTGGTATGTTATGAATTGTTTTAGGTAGTTGTATTAATTATTTTAGTTGTATTATGTTCGAATTATTAGTAGTTTTGTCAAAATTGTGTAATTTTGTATTGTTTTAGGTAGTTGTATTAATTATTGTAGTTGTATTATGTCCGAATTTATTAGTAGTTTTGTCAAAATTGTGTAATTTGTTATTGTTTTAGGTAGTTGTATTAATTATTGTAGTTGTATTATGTCCGAATTTATTAGTAGTTTTGTCAAAATTGTGTAATTTTTTTTGTTTTATGTAGTTGTTGTATTATTATTTTAGTTGTATTATGTGCGAATTTATTAGTAGTTTTGTGAAAATTGTGTATTTTTTATTGTTTTAGGTAGTTGTACTAATTATTTTAGTTGTATTATGTCCGACTTTATTAGTAGTTGTATTAATTTTGTTAGTTGTATTTTGTCCGAATTTATTAGTAGTTTTGTTAAAATTGTGTAATTTTTTTTGATTTAGATAGTTGTATTAATTATGTTAGTCGTATTCTGTCCGAATTTATTAGTAGTTTTGTCAAAATTGTGTAATTTTTTTTGATTTAGGTAGTTGTATTAATTATTGTAGTTGTATTATGTGCGAATTTATTAGTAGTTTTTTCAAAATTGTGAAATTTTTATTGTTTTAGGTAGTTGTATTAATTATTTTAGTTGTATTCTGTCCGAATTTATTAGTATTTTTGTCAAAATTGTGCACTTTTTATTGTTTTAGTCGGCTATCCAAATAATTTTTACATGTTATCAAATAAATTTCGTATTGATAAATTCGTGGTCATATTAATGCAGATGGCAGAAGCAATTAAGAAATTCGCACTGAAATTCAGCAAGGGCAAAAGCAAGAAAGATGATAATGTGCATTTGGTGCATAGAGGCACTGAGGCGAGACATTCATCAGCTGGGGAAGGAGGTGGCCGAATTCCGCCGACCGCATCCGAGCGGATGAGAAGGGTCGCCGGAAGAGCGCACGGGTCTGCGCGCTTTTCTTTTGCGGCGTGGGAAAGTAACGTGGAACACAGCGATACACCTTTTGCCCCGCCGTACATTGAAAATCCGGAGAAGGACGAAGCTAGGGAAAATGCGGAAAGATTGGAGCGGGACATGTCTCAGTCTCAGTCGCATGGGTACGTGGAAGGGTATTCGGGCCGGATGGGGGATGACAACGATAGGGAAAATGTCGGGTCCCAACGAAGGAGCGACAAAGGGAAAGAAATAATGGTGTCCTCGCGTAGCACAGCGTCAGGTGCTGGGTCCGGTTCAAGTTGCAGGACGGATGCAGGGTGGATGGAATACCGGCCCCTAGATGGTCCGATTGACGGTGGACCTTTAGAGCCCGAGCTGTTACGGAGTTTTAAGGGCCATACTACATACTACGTATGGCACGGACAGGTATCGTGTTGTGCTGTATTATATATTTCGTGATATAATTGTTATTTAGTTTGGCTATATTCTTGTTACGTTTGTGGCGAAGAAGTATGAATTAATACACTAAACGGCGCAGGAACGTGGTGTACTGCTGTGCCATAATGGTCACGAGCGACTGCAAAGGTGGGATTTACCCGTTGGGGAAGTAGGAGTCATAGTTGAACAGTCCGGGTTGTCCCATTTGGTATGGAGCATGCATCCGGAGTTAGACTCTGCTCTACTTAGCGCCTTCGTTGAGAGATGGCATCCGGAAACAAATTCATTCCACCTGCCATTCGGAGAGATGAGTATCACTCTCCACGACGTGTACCACATACTACGGGTTCCGATTGGTGGACAGGCAATCGGGTGGAAGATCAAACCGGCCGATTTGAAAGATATGCTCTTAGAAGTGTTGAGGATTGAGCAAGACGAGATCGGGGATAAAGATTTTT
This sequence comes from Leptodermis oblonga, assembly GCA_016801395.1. Classification (NCBI taxonomy): domain Eukaryota; kingdom Viridiplantae; phylum Streptophyta; class Magnoliopsida; order Gentianales; family Rubiaceae; genus Leptodermis; species Leptodermis oblonga. Next base: position 42,698 of record VMRK01000286.1, read on the forward strand.
CAAGCGTAAAAATGTCCCTCATTATAGAGCACTGTGGGAGCGGAAAGTTAGACGTCGCAAATGCTGCCGTAGGGTATTTGCTGTGGTTGGTAGGAAACACTCTGTTTGTGGACAAGAAAAAAACCCACGTTGCTGGGCATTTCCCGCCTTACATCCGCGATGCAGAATGCGCAGCAGGACTTCCGTGGGGTGCAGCGTGCCTGGCCAACCTGTACCGCAATCTTGGAAGGGCCTCAAGGGCGGACGCAGCCCAGTTAGGCGGTTGTCTGACCTTATTGCAGGTTCAAAAGACGCGCTCATAAACTATTTCAATACTTTATACGGTTACATAACCATTTAAAAATTTATTTTCCATTTCTGTTAATAGAGCTGGATATACGAGTACTTTCCAGCGTTTAGTCCGCCCCAGATCAGTTCATGGGATGACAGGTACCCTGCTTCAATGAAGTGGAAGATCGGAACCGGAAGGAAGCGGGATCCTGAGACAGATTTGCTGACATACAGTCTCGCACTAGACGGGATGAAATCTGGACATGTAATATTTGTATGTCATGTAAACTTCGTAATTTTTATTAGGGTAACAGTCGATGTACTGCGAACATCCACTTACTGGGTTTTCCCATGAACTAGGTCAATTGGCTTCCTTTTGGGACAAATCCTGCGAGACTCCACCCAACAACCTTGTACAGGGGTCTCATTCATAGCCCGGGTGTCGTCGAGCCATACATGCCTGATCGGTTCTTACGACAATTTGGATTCGTGCAGTCGATCCCTCAACCAGCTATAATGCCAAAGAGTTGCTACAGGGGGCCTGTAATAAAAAGGTACTCCTGCGTGCACGATACGAATCTAAATGTCCCGCACACGTACAAGAGAAATTTGTTGCGGGGGGCACAGCGGGCTCAGTGGTCCGACCAGGCTTGCGCAGAGTACCTCGAATACTACATGCCGCGAACGCACTCGCGTGTCAGTTCAGACCCAGTGGAAGCTGACGAAAAACCGGACCCCAGGTCTATGTCCGATGCTGCGGTAAGTAGAGCAGATTTCGTTGAAACTTTTGTCATTTACATATATATTTCGGTCAATAATTTTGATTGTGTTTCCCTTATTCTAACCATTGCAGCGGTTGCAATATATAGCAAGTAAACTATATTATTCTCATCCCCAAAATCGGAACAACTTTCCCAGCTCTGTCAGAAGGAGCGGCATAGAGGAGGCGGCTATCTTTTTGGAGGATTTGATGCCGGGACTGGAATTGTAAATGAATGAAATGTAATATATTCGGGGTATTACGACTTGTATAAATTATAAAAGAATGAACTGTAATATATTCGCGGTATAAATTATGAAAGAATGAAATGTAATATATTCGGGGTATTACGACTTGTATAAATTATAAAAGAATGAACTATAATATATTCGCGGTATAAATTATGAAAGAATGAAATGTAATATATTCGGGGTATTACGACTTTTATAAAGTATAAATGAATGAAATGTATGCGTCCAATTTAAAACTAACACTCCGCAGTGGAGTTTGTCCTGTATGCGTCCACTTTCCTCTACAAATGGGTTTGCCAAAGCTGCATTTCATTTGAGGCCCTATGTCTCCACGTCGGATATATTGGAGGTAGCAATACCTCCCCGGACATTAACAAAGCAATGAAATGGTTTTGTCTTATTAAACCCATATTTATGAAACTGGCCGGATCAATGAGACGCCGGCACCACGCCATTGAAGCGGCAGGAAAGTGCAGCTCTGCTGGGCATATACCGTAACAACCCTCTGGTATTTCGTTGCAACAAGTATTCCCAGCAGGTGGGAATCAAACCAGAATGCATAGGGTGCCGGGATTGAATAAAAATCGACCAATTTCAGTGCTGAGGCGTAATCGATCGGCCCAAGGACATAGTTCCACAAAGCATATTCATCCAAGAGTTCTTGGTGCAAAGCTCAACGAACCTGGGACCACTGCGACTCATCTCGTTCGTGTACGAAGTACGAAATTACTCTGAACCCACAATGTCCATCGGGCTCTACATTACAGTGCCCCGTGATGTATTCGAACACAAATTGCTTCAGAAATACGGGAAGGTCGTAGGGCCAGTCAGAATTATGGGGACGCATAACCCTTCGTCTTCTCTGTCCGCCTGTGGATCGCCGACCTGCAAGTTTAAATGAAATTAAATTAGGCATTACTATATGTAGGTACCCACAATACCATGTACAACAAATGACATATATTCGCACCCCTTTGCATCGCATTCCTTTCGGCATGCTCGACACCTGATAGATCGCGTTGGGTGGCATTGTTTCTCGGTCGTCCCCTGTGCGGCCTACTAACAGGCTCAGCTAGGTCAACGGTTTCGGGATAAAGTGCCGAATGCACCACACCCAACACCTTGTATATCTCTGCGCTTGGACGCGACGCTACATCGTCAAACACGTCATGCAATCGGCCTTCAGCGGTTTGTCTCTGCTCAACGGTTTCCGGAATATCATCATCTCCCAAATGCAGCGTCTTCCAGAAGGCGTCTACGTCGATAGGATCAATTGGCTGGAACGCCCGCACCAACTGCGCCATCTGACATGCACATGGGAGCCCGCAACTAGTTCGGAGTTCGCAACCACACCCCTCACCATCTTCCCCGATGAGTCCGACTCTTGCTGTATATTCTTGCTGCAGAAGTGTAATGGCAGCGGAAGACAATCTACCGTTGAGCCTACTATAAAGTAAGTAGTCGCTCTTCCGGTAAGTTCTGCTGCGAGACGATTCCATTGCAGTGCGGATTTTAGCAAAGTGCATAAGAATCATCCTGTTAATGTCGTTGAAGATAGTTGGAAATGCCTTTCGATCCGTATCAATTGCCCTCTTCAACTGTGCATGTGCACTCTCCACCCTAAAAGAAAAGTAACATTACATTTCAACGTGTCGCAAGCAGAATTACATAGAAGAGCATGTACTTATACAATAAACAGAACATAAATCAAAGTTAGGCATTACTTACATGTTCGTGGTGTGCGAGCCGTAATGCTTTATACTTTTCGTCCAAACCGACACGAACTTGTCCCTGTGGGGGTCCAACCACGTGTTCTTCAAGTATGGAATAACATTTCTGAATCTAGATTTATTTCCATACTTTCGGTCAATAAAATCCACAGCTTCCGTGAACTGCTCATAGGTCAGAGCTTTAACAACGCGGCTCCAACGATATAGAAACACGTCCGTTGTTTCTTTGTCGTTGCCAGCAGACAGTACGTGTTTCTTCACATCCATTTCAATGTGTCGCCTACACAGTAGTTGGGTAGCACATGGGAATATCAATTCCACTGCCTTCATTAAGGCAAGCTCCCGGTCAGTGACGACCACATGTGGGAATCTGTTTCCCTCGAATAGACTGCTTAAGTGCGCCAACCCCAATAATAACTCGGTGTGGTCTCGTCCCTCATAAAAACGAATGCGATATGCACATACTGGTCTGGTAGTAGGGCCTATTTGTAGCAGGGGCATGTCGTACCTGTTCGTCTTGTACGTCGTATCATGAACAACACGTACGGAAACAAAACAAGCATCTGAGTCGTCTTCTTGTGCGCAAAGAAGATGTGCCCGACTGCATTACTGTCGACATCACGTTCGTGGGCATAGAAGTATTCGTGATCATGCAGAAGTTTAAAGAAATACTGCATGTTAGTCAGACCTCCCCTAGCCTCCCTTTTACTTTTTGCGGCTTCATTGTACACCTGTTGTATGTGACTGACATTTTCCGGATCATCCGCTGGCAACTTGGCCAAGATATGCATCGGCCTGATGTTAATACTAGACATGTCGGCAATCTTTTTCTTCTCAATTTCTGTTAACCTTGTATAGGCTGAATGCCAATTTCGGACTTCTTGTAATTCATGATTGTGCTTCCCTTGTATGACCTGTAGCTTCCAGATATCCCCAGGACTTTGTCGGCCCATAAGGTGAAAAGGACAACCCGTCTTCTTGCTGCTTGTATTAGGTCGCCTGCTTTTCCCTTCAGGTAGGGTTGGCTTATTTCTAACTTTTCCCGATCTTTCGCACCCTATCTCAACTCTTGCTTTTCTCCCTCTTGTAGCGAACAGACCCAAAATCTTCGCAGATGAAGTAATTTTTGCAGTCATATTGTTTTCGGCTGCTCGGGCGTGTACCCATGCCATCATATCTTCCCTACTTCTGAACTCTTCGTCCGTCTGAAATACTTTTGTGTGGTCAGCATAAGAGGCATCGCTTTCAAGACGAAAATCCTGTTCATAATTCCGGGAAAACTGTTTAATCATACTTAAACGGAAAAATTTATAGGGACCCAATTGCCGTTACAGATGTGGCAAACATTTGCCGTATAACCGCAGATCCGGGAAACAAACCCCCCCAAAATGGGTCTCTTTCCCGGCAATGTATTTTCGTCTAATATAATTCAACAAAAAAAATTTGTACACAGTTTTACTTACAGTGTAATATGGATCGACCTCGGGTATATCAGCCATATTCCAGAATCAGATCAACTCTCCCAAATGGATAGCCGCCTCTTCTATGGCGCTCCTTCTCACAATAATTTCGTTGACCCTACTATGAACCCGCATTTATTAATACGAAATATATTTCATAACATATAACAAACAAAATAACACAAATAAATATAAAACAATTTTTGACCGAAAATCCCCCGCCCTTCGCCGGAACCCACCCCCCCCTGATGGCCGGATTCCGGCGGCGGAATCCGGAATGTTGCCGGAATCCGGCGACATTCTGGCCGGAAACTGTCGCCGGATTCCGGCGTTATTCTACGTGAAAAGTAGCGTCGGATTCCGGCGCTATTTCACGTGAAAAATAGCGCCGGATTCCGGCGTTACTTTCCACGTAAAATAGTGCCGGAATCCAGCGCTATTTCCCGAAAAAAATGTCGCCGGAATCCGGCGATATTCTGGACAACTATCACCCTTTTTGGGCATATCTTCCACATTCCGGATAAAAATTAAACAATTTTGACAAAACTACTAATAAATTCGGATATAATACAACTAAAATAAGTAATACAACTACGTAAAACAATAAAAATAACACAATTTTGACAAAACTACTAATAAATTCGGACATAATACAACTAAAATAATTAATACAACTACCTAAAACAATACATAAAAACATTTAAACTTTAGCCACTAACTTTTTTCCGATCCGGAAAGTCTCGATTTTTATCTGATTCTGTGATTCCACTCGGATCTGCTCTGCAACAATTATGGATTTCAATTTTATGTAATTCAACTCCTTCGCTCTGCTTCATTTATAGACCAATTTTTGAGTTTTATTTCATTTTTTTTTTTCCTGCTGCAGCTTTACAATTTTTTTTTTTTTTTTTTTTTTTTTTTTTTAAATTTTGCAGCAGCCGGCTGCTGCTATCGAATTTATTTTTCAAATTTTTTTTTGTTCTATTATGTCGAAATTTGTTAGTATTTTTGTCGAAATTGCGAAATTTTTTACCGGAATGGGGAAGATCCGCCCAGTAGTCGTTGCAAATATCAAAAATCTCAACTTAAGGGGGGGGGGGGGGGGGGGGTACCACCGCCGGTCGCCGGCGATGGTTTTGTGTAAAACCATCGCCGGGCGACGGCGATGGTTTTGTATATAAACCATCGCCGGGCGACATGCTGGGTTTTTTTTTTAATTTTAATTTTTCATTATTCAAGCACATTGGAATAATTAAAAATTTTTTAAGAATTTTTTTACCCCAGGGGTATTTCGGTCTTTTCACAAAAAAATGTCGCTGCAAATATCGATTCCGTCGCTGCAAATATCAATTCCGTTAAAGAAAACTAAGGTGGCTACATAATGTTTTGCATTGGTGATGTTTCTACACAATGTTGCTGCATTATGTTAAAACACACTAATATGGGCAGACAATGTTTCAACATTAGCAAACTAATGTGGCTTTGCATTGGTTAAAACAAACTAATGCCCCAACACAATGCTACAACATCATAGCCTATTGAAACTAATGCAAGGGCATTATGTTCTAGCATTACAAAAGAAAATTTAATATTACACTAGATATTACTAACTAGTTACAGGTCATACCAAATCTATTCCCTATTTATTTATATTTAATTTTTTTCTTAAAACATACAAATTCAATGGACCAAATTCAATCATTCTTATCCAAGAGTCCTCATTAATTGACATAATCATTCCCCTTAATTATACAAAGGGACTATAGACATTCTCTAAAATCACAATTGTTCTTTTTTTTTTTTTTGGGGCAAACACCTCAAAACCCCCCCTGTGGTTTGCAAAAGTTACACATAACCCCCCTGTACAAAAAAAACTACTCATCACCCCCTGTGCTTTTCCGAAGTTCGTAAAGTGACGGAAATTAATCAATTTAATGGCGCGTGTGCATCACGCGTGTCTCTTGATAGGTTGATGCCAAAGTAATTGGGTTTGTGACCAAAATACCCCTATCACTATCATCTTCATCTTTAATCAATTTTTGCCTGGTTATTCTTCTTCTTTTGCAGCAACATCTTTATGTCTTTAATAATCTTTCTTTTTTTCTTCCAAAAATCTAATGAACCCAGAAAAATTCTAAAGGATTTTACGAAAAGGAAACTAATTGGAAATAATTCAAGGGCTATGGATGAAAAATTGAAGAAAAAATAAGAAACAATCGAAAGAAAACACAGGAGAGTTCTAGAATCCTTTCTTAGGGTTGACTCCTAGGCAGCGATAGTACCAGCCCTTGAAGAATCCAAAGCCAAAATAGAACGATGTCAATGAAGATGAAGATATCCCCCTTCTTAAATGGACAAGGGAGATCACTAACCAATCGCTAGAGATTTCCACCATTCACAAAAACCCACGAAACAATAACAAGGGAAAATCGGAGAAAAAATATTGAATCTTTGAGGAAGAAATAGACAGAAAACACATAACCCCCTATCGTAAAATTGACCAAAAAATCAATCGAGATGAGCGGAGAAACGAAAAGGGTTTTCTCTGGATGCTATTTTCTAACAAGGGATTTTCTAACAAGGTGATCTTCTTCTTCTTCTTCTTCTTCTTCTTCTTTGAGTCCATGGGAGACGATTAGGTCACTTGGATTTTGTAATTTTATGCTTTGCAAGAAGCCAGAGCTTCAGAAGACTAGTGACGATAGAAAGCAAGTTTCTTCAACAACCATAACCAAGAAGACCACTGGAACTTGGAAGTCGTGGTTTAATTTGGGTAATTTGAGGGTTAATGTGAGGGTAAATTGGTCAATTCACCAGCTCGCCGTTAGTTTTAGTCATTTCTGTCACTTTACAGACTTCCAAAAAGCACAGGGGATGATAACTAGCTTTCTTTTTGTACAGGGGATTCTGTGTAGCTTTTGCAAACCACAGGGGGGTTTTGAGGTGTTTGCCCCTTTTTTTTTTTTTTTTTTAACTTGTGCAAAATATGGGAATTACGATAACGGAGTACTTTGAATTTGTAAATTTTTAATTGAGGTGCATGTGAATTAATTTATTATTCAACCAGTATATTGGAAGCAATAAATAAAAGAATAAGAAAAAGATGCTTATCTTCTTATTCTGATTTATTATTTTGGCATATTTGAACAATTTACACATAATCAATAATTAATTTAGTGAATATTTATTTAAAATTTAGATATGAGATTCCTAGACGTTTATTCTTATTATTGTATATCATACGCATTCAAAAATTGTAAAATCAAACACATATGTTGTCAGTCACTTTGAGAAAATATCGATTTTTGTGAACTATAATTTTCTATTTTAATTTGAATCACATCCTAGAAACTTATTCACATTGTTGTACACTAGATACACTCTAAGTGTAGAAACTAAAACTTCAATAATGTTAGCCACTTTGACAAAACTTTAATTCTATCAACTCATATTTAAATTTTTAATTTTTATCTTGTTTTCACACTTTTCAAATATAATTAAATGCAGTTTATCAAAAAAATTGAAAATTACCGTTGCATATCTATCTCATAAATATAAAAAATTTATTACAATAACTATCAAAACTCTAGTCAAACTTCACAATTACTTTTTGACTCATTTGATATTCTCACTCATCTTTGTTTTTCTCATATATAAATAGTTGACTTATCTGATATTCTAACTCATCTTTGTTTGGAGCGATAAAACTTTTCATCATTTCTAAGATTTTCCAAGGCTTGTAAACAAATATGACAACCCATGTAAGGGCGGCTCATGATGAAGTTAACAACAATTCTGATGAAAGGCTTTGCCGCCCGAGCTTTTTCCAATTTTTCTCACATGATTGCGTTGAACAATTGGTAACGTTCATTTCACTCTATTTATTAAGAAATGAGTCTCACTTTACCTTGACAGTTTTGAATTTTTTTTTTCTCTTCCTCATAAAATTGATCTTAAGTTTTCTTTATCTATATTATGAATATATATTTTGTTTCAATGAATTCTTTCCAGTGTGATGTTAATTCTTGCCTCTGTCAAGAACTAAGTTAAAATTCACAATGCTACTAAATTTAATCATCTAAAACTATAAAAATAGGGGATGCTAAATGCAGGGAGGTCGTTGCCTCTGGATTTTCTTTCTTTTTTTCAATATATCCGGCAGGATCCAACCGGATCAAAAAATAAAATACCGGCATTGGATCTAAAAAAAATAAATAAAATTTTGCCGCGGCAATGGAAAAGAGTAGGGAAAAAAGGTTAGGAATCCTAACCCCAATAAAAGGGGGTCAACCCCCTTTTATAGGGTTAGGACTACCCCCTTGAATTTAGAATTACAATGCACCGGTGGTTTGTAAGAAGGACAACCTTCTAGGGAGTTGAAGTGAATTCACTAGAATTTACTGATGTGGCGACAACAACATTTGATTTACAATGGAAATACTTAGGACACATATCCCTATTTTTTTTTATTATAAATGTTTTAAAAATCTATTGACAAATCATTTTTGGGATATTATAATTCTTGGTTAATAGTGATATGAAAAAATAATATAATAAGTATTTTTATTATAATTGTACTATTTCTACTGTGATAGAATTCTTCCTTTGCTGCTAGTGGAATTACAAGTAATCAGATTTGGAGTATAGAATTTTAAAGGTTACTATGGAAGATAATTAATAACTTACTTGTGGGGACTAAATGGGTTTCGGTACTATCAATTTTAATATTTTCATTATTTTGATGTGTTAGGGCAAAACTTATATGAATTAATTGTTCATATAGAATCATCAGCTGAGGTGATTCTAGTACAATCTTTTCGTTTTACCGTAACTTCTAAACTTAGTTGGTTGACAATCATGTTAACCAAAAAGTAATAGGAATTATGTTATATATGCATTCAAACAATTAGAACATACTCAAGACAACTTCTTGATTTTCATCCAACCCTTCATTATTTCGAATGTAATTAACACAACAACATCATTAGTTCTTCTATTCAATATTCATTCATGAAATTATGTTTCTTAATTGCATTATTTTTTGCAAATCCTTATTTATTGTATTAAAACTCAGGAAATCCCAAAAACATTTTGGAAGAATAATACCAGAGCATTGTCACGCCACAATGTTATTTTGAATGACTCTTCCGGTGGAAACTGGAAAGTTGAACTTGCTAAACCTGACAAGAAAGTATTTCTAAAAGATGGATGGAAGAGATTTTACGAAAATAACCAGGTGGTAGTGAATGATATGCTACTCTTTACCCATCTTGAGGGTTCAACTTTTGAAGTAAGAATTTTCGGGATGAACGGAATGGAGAAAATCAAAGGTACTAAGCAAGAAATCAAGATCCCAAAATCAAAAGGTCCAAAGATTCCTGCAGGAGCTTCAACAGAGAAGAGGAAAAGAGGTCGGCCACATAGAAAGAAAGATCTTACTATGGATGTGGAGCTTCCCTCCTCTTCAGAGAGTAAACAAGAATATGTTTGTGAGTCCGTGGACCTTTATTCCCCAACAAATCCTGGTAAGCTTTTCTTTGTTACTTTATTATTGCATAGTTTGTTATGGAATGTGAACTTCAGATCAAAGTTAAAATAAACCAATCAACATGAACTCATAATTTACTTCTTTTTGCACTATGTTCTCTATTAAAGGAGAGCCTACTGATGAGGCACTGGACTTGGGCAATTATGCTAGAACAATGTAACCCTCCAGGTATTTACCCTCCGCGTTGAATGTTTTATTTATTTATTTATTGGTTTACTGATTTACTGTTTTAAGCTTCATAATTTAAATTGATTTTGTTTATCATAGTTCTGATTTGTCTTTTTCTTGCATCATGCTCAAATGTGACTACTTAAATTCAAATCAATGGTAATTTAAATTCTAAAAAACCGATGAAACTTTTAACTAAGGATATTGATTTCGGTTGCTCTTGAGAAAATTGTATATAAATGTCGTAAAAGGGTTGGGTGTTATCAAACTTTGTAATTTTTTCGCTATTATATAAATTGGAAAAAATAAAAATGATATATGAGTTTTATATGTTTGTTTCACGATACTTTTTAGTGCATCTACCCTCACCTTGTTGTTCATTATCATATATAAATAGAAACTTTATTTTTGATCTAAGATAAACAGAGGTTTCACAGTGAAATGACATAGTGAAACAATAGAATAAAGGATGTGACATCAAATCATGATTATGTAATGGATACTTTTATCTATAATTATCAATCAAATTGTTTCTTCTATCATTTTGCTATTTCTATCTTTTTTTCATAATGTATCATTTCCTTTTCTAAGCTTAGATCTGGATTAAGCAAGCTATAACTTCCTTGAACGAGGCTTTTGGTTAGGGATAGATCTTGTCCCAAAGTCATTGGTTTGAAACTTCTCGGTGTCATTGGTAACATGAAAAATAAAAAAAGAGACAATTATTTAGCCCTCTCATCAAATATTTGCTAGTTCTCTTAAGGATGTCAAATTTATATTATGAAAATTTTATATTTAAAATTTTCAAATTTGAATATAAGTAAAAATTGATGTATATGTGTGTATATATATATATATATATATATATATGCCTTCTGAAGAAATTGTTATGCATGTTTGTTTGTATTCATGTAAAATGAATGGTCATAATTTGCCCTTACTCTATTTTTATTTAAAATGAAATAGGAAAGAAAATTCTTGCTATACTCTGAAGAATAATTGAGGTGGAAGCAGCACTTGATCCATCTACAAAGAAGAAAGACGAGCTATTTAATATTATTTTCGAAGATGCAAAGCAGACCACTGATTGAAAGGGAGCAGTAGAGTAAACGTCAATGGAAGCTAATAATCATCCAAACTTTAGTTTTGATATTATATTTGCTCGTTGAAAGGGAAATGAAACCCCTATTTAATTACTTTGAGAATGTGTTAGTTTTCTGTTTGGAGTCTCATATTCAAAAGTTTCCAAGCTTTATTTTTTCAACCATTAAATAGTGTCAGATGGAAATCAAGTAAGACAAATAAGAGACCAGAATTTCGATTGAAAAAGACTAATTAAACTAAGAGTCAGGGTTAGGTTTTTCAAATCCAATTTGTCATATTAAATCCACATGCTTCTATGCTAAGGGCTGGGATTAGTTTACACACAATAAGTTACTGTGATTCCATACTCGGTCAAGGTCTAAAGACTATCCCTATTCACTCAATTCTCTATCTTCTTTTGGTAATAGTTGGGCTTCATGCCATTCATATTTGTCACCTATAATTTTTTTCAAGTGAAACTATTATGGTTCGAACTAATAAGCAATTAAGACTCATCATTAGATGGTTGTTAGTTCAATTGCACCTTTTCAAGGCTACTGTAAAATAAATTATGCCAATTTGAGTTGGACATCCTTAAATTGATCCACTACGTTTAGCATTTCA
>VMRK01000157.1:0-69852 GCA_016801395.1 Leptodermis oblonga
AAGAAAATTTAGCAATTAGCCTGGGACACTCGGATGAGTCCCCCGGTGCCGCTGCACCCCTAACAAATCCTTCAAATTTCACCTCCACCCTTCCTCCAAATTACTACAACCAATTATATAACCATCGCTAGTATATGGTTCAACAGCAGGCTTCAAAAATTTCAAGGCAATGCCCAATCCTCACTGCTACCCAATGAGAGGCCAAACCCTCCCCCTTCGTACCAAAGATAAAATTTGTGGCCAAAATAGGTTATATGTTGAAGGTTAAGCTAAAAGATTATGACAGCATGAAGGACCCTGCGGACCACACGAAGCCTTCAAAGGTGCCGTGAAAATTCATAACCCACCCTCACCCCTTTGGTGCAAGCACTTTGTCACCACTTTATTGGGCAAGGGCAGCTTGTGGTTCAAAAGTCTACCCCCAGCCAACATCAGCTCATTTTGGGATTTGGAGGCCATATTTGAAACAAAGTTCTTGTAACGCAGCAAGTACAACAAGAACAAAGCCCAATTCTGCTCCCTGGCTCTAGGGACAAGCAAAAGCCTCTAAAAGTATATTAATTGTTTCAACGACAAATGTTCAGAGGTTGTCAGTTTGGCCCCGCAAATAGCCATTCAAACTTTCATCAAAGGGATACAACTGAGGAGCCCTTTCAGGGCACTTATTATCAATCCCCTTACAACCATCGGTGTCTACTGAAAAGAAATGACAAGTTGGTAAGAGCCAAAATGGCCATCAAACAAAAAACTAATGCTCACTATAGAATATACAAAAGAGGCAAGGGAAAAGACCATTTGAGTGGCTACAAAGGCAAGAGAAATGTGCATAATAGATTGGATGGAAGGCTCAAATCCTAAACAAGGGATACAGACTACTTCACCCCACTCAACTGAACCCCTCGTCAGATTTTTACTGTAGTGGTCAAAAAGGGAATCTTGCAACCACCAGCCAAGCTCCAAACCCCTAAGAAAACCTTTTGGCCACTTTTGCTTAATCTAAAAAGGGAATCCCACCGGTTATGGCTACAATATTAACGACTGCAAAGACTTTAAGAAAGAGATAAGAAGGAATTCGAGTATTGCATTCAAAATGGACACCTTAGCAATTTTTTAAGGATGTAAAGAGATACCATTATCAGAATAAAGAATAAGGGGTTCGGACAATTATGAGAAGAATTATGATCAAAGAGGAATGATAACAATAGGGTCAGTACAATTAGCCCCAGAAGAGATGGTAAGAAAGGTACAGAAGTAGAGAAGATGATCGATAGGACAACAAAAGAGTTGTAAGGGAAATCCTCGGGATCATCATAGGCCTTTTAGGAAACGACTCAGAGTCCACCTGCAAGGCTCATTGTAGGCAAACCCTATATTATGATTTAGATTCACTAAGGCTACATTATGATAAAAAGAATGATTCTAGGAGATATAATGCTTTAGAAAGAATCATTTTGTACATATGCCATTGAAGAGGCATAATGCATTTGGATATAATAGAGTGACATATTCATATAGGAAATATACTAAGACATTTCCTTCATTAGATGCACCTATTACATGTAATTATTGTGGTAGGAATGATCATCTTTCACCCAAATGCTTTGATAAGAAAAATGTAAAAATGGGTAGAAAGGTTTGGTAAGTAAAATCCTATCTACCTTAGAGCTAAGGTAGGCATTTGTCAAAAGTTTTAATCTAGGGTTAGATTAAGCAAAAGTCCTAATTGTTAGGCAAAGGGAGTCTTGAGTAGGTTCTAAAGCCTTGAGAAGGTTTAGGCAAAAGATTCATTACTAGTATTAGGCAAGGAAGTCCTAGTCTAGAGCTAGATTAGGCAAGGGGAAAAGTATTAAGATTAAAGAGCTTAGTCTTAAGAAAGTGTAAGGGATTGAAACACTCCTTCAAGTGTTTCCTAGAGTTGATTAGAAAATCTCAAATTGTAGAACTTAGGGAGTTGATTAGGATTCAAGGAGAATCCTAACCACTATAAATTTGGTTTGTCTTACTTTGTTGTTTATTTGCTTTCAATTTTGCAAATCACTTCACACACCTCACTTGGCTAATTAGTTTTAAATTGGTTTGAAACTTGTTTTTGAAAATGGTTTTTTCAAACTTTCTCTTTTTAGAACAAAATTTTAAATTGGCATAGAACCTAATCCACCCCCTCCCCTTCTGAGGTTCATCTTTGGTTACATACATTTAAAAAGATATTTTCAACAACTACTATTTATAGACTAAACTGTTACTTCAACTTGGATGGAAATAAAGTAGAATGACTAACTCCACATGAGCAGAAAATGCTATTTTCTACAAGTGGACAACCAAAAATATATGAAGTCATACTTCTTTTTATTTTCCAAAAAAAATCTTCCCAAACAGTATAAAAAGCAAATGGATAATGTTACATAATTAGAGTTTGATTTTGGTATTTCACATTGAAATAGCATTAAAAAAATTAAAAAATAATGATATCACACATTATGGTTTTTATTGGCATTTCAAACATTTTAAGGTTATGCATCAGTATTTATGCATTATTCCATTCAAGAGACAAATCGGTTAGTCCATAACATAAAGAGTAACTATATATTTTCATAATATATAGAGGTAGTTGTTATAATAATTATTATAGTGAGAGTATCTGTCATATACCCTATAATTGATCCTCTAATTTGAATTTGAACTCTCAAGTATATGTGGAAAGTTATTATTTGGCTTTAACTAGGTTTAAAAATAAAAAATTTAGAAAAAAATAATTATTTCTATTTCAAAATTTGAAAATGATTGGCACAGTGATTTTTTTTTTTTTGGAAAATATATATAGTAACTGATGTGGCATTTATAGGACAATAATCATTATGATTTTAATTTTAACTATCCAATGATCTTTCCCTAAGTGGTTTTTGTATCAATCACTGTGAGAATTTCTTGAGTATTTTACTGTATGTGCATATCACTACTCTTTAATTGTAATAAAATTTTGTTATTCTCAATACTAATTAACTACACTTTTTATATAGGAATACATTTTCAAAACACATTTTAAAAATTATAGCTTCATTGGCTATATACCATATTACTTATTAAAATTTATTAGGATTCTATTGTAATAAGAGCACCTCACTATAAAAATATTTTTATCAAGTACACAATTATGTTCCTTGACTCAAATATAAACTTCGTTGTTGACTTTACAGCAGTACTTGAACACACGGGACTTGTTGACTAGTGATCTGCAGACTATGTTTTTAGATGAGGTATGAGATTGTATTGAGGGGATTGAACTCCAATTTGATGGCCGCCCGGATAAGAGGATATGGAAGCCAGAGGTCAAAGGCTGTTTCACGATCAAATCTGCTTATGAGGTGGTCCGACGGGGGACAGTTGTTGTGTCTGACTTATAGCACTGACCTTTGCCTTTGAAGTACTTGGTTTTTATGTGGCGACTCTTGAATGGGCTTTTATCCATGGATGATGCATTGCGACGATTGGGCTTTCACATTGCATTAAAGTGCTATTTTTGTTGCTATGATAATTCACTGAAACATGTATTCTATGAGTGCCATCTGACTCGTGAGATTTGGGGGCATGTTGGGGCACGCTTGCATACTGCTCCATTGGCCATTACAGATTTATGGGATTTATTGGATTTCTGATTTTGAAGTTGCACCCCCCCTCCCCCCCCAAGAGGTGACTGCGATTGTCCTTGTGGTAGTGTGTTAGGAGATATGGCGGGCACACTGCAAGGCGGTTTATGAGGGGGTGACCGTGGAATCGGCTCAGCTTTTACGTGTGGTTATTAAGTCAATCTCTAATGTGTTGGCTCTTAAACCACCTGTTTACCTGAAGTCTGCAGCTTTTTAGAGGCTAATATATTGCCGAAGTGGGCGTATCGGAAAAGGAAAGAGGAGCAGATAGTTTTCTGGGGAAGGCCTGCGCCGAGCCATTTTATTTTAAGTGTGGACGGCTCTTCCCGCTGTAACCCAGGCCCTTCAGGGGTAGGGGCAGTCCTGAAAGATTCATATGGTAGGGTGGCTTTTGCAATTGGGGCTTTCCTTGGCGTGCTCATGAGCTTGTGGCAGAAGCCCACATTCTTTTGCTAGGTCTTCGTATCTGTGATCGGCTTGGACTGTGTCATCTAGAAGTTGAAACAGACTCTATGGTGCTGTTGATGGCAATCCAAGGGGGTCTACTTCATGGCATTTGGTTGCCACTTTGGCTAGGATGTCGAATTTGAAGAATTGCTATGAGAACTTATCCCACATTATCGTGAAGGGAATGCGGTGACAGATGCACTGGCACAAAATGCGAGTTTTACTAAACTTACATAATTTTATGTTCACTCCATGCTCCTTCAAAGAATTAAGGGCTTGGTGCTGCTAGAAGCTAGGGGTCTTCCCTATTTGCAGGGCTAACCCCCCTGAGTTTTATGTGGTTGTAGGATTATATAGGCTTCATTTGCATTCCTGCATCTTTGTATCTCTAAGGTAAGACTCATTATGTCCCTTTAGAATTTTGCGGCATTTTGTCTTTATTTTAATAAAGGATCCCCAAACACCCCAGCCACTTAATTAATCGGTTGTTCACCAAAAAAAAAAAAAAAACTCCATTGTTGCTTGTTTGAGCAAGACCGGCCCAAAGGGCGGGGTAGCCCGAGCGACCCTCTAGGGTCCAAGATTTTGAAGGGCCCAAAATCATTATAATATACTATTATGTATTCGTAGGTTTAGTTTTTTAAAATTTTAGCTTTAGGCCCAAATTAATTTTTATGTGAAAGGTATTAATGTAAAATTGGGCCTTTTTTTTTTTTTTTTTTAGATGAGAGCCCAAAATTATTTTTTTTCCTCCTATGAAATTTAATGGACCTTTTTAAATTTTTTTTTTTAACAGAAACTTAACTGTAGTTTTCTTTTTTCTCATAGATTTACAACACTTTTTGTTTTGCCCAAAACTCATGCTCTTCTCGTCTTCTTCTTCATCGAGTCTCGACTTCGATTGTGAGAACTATTCTGCAATTAAATTCAATTTCCCTTATTCAAATTACAAAACTATTAAAATCGGACCTTCAATTATGAGATTTTTCTATTGAACACCACAAATAAGAATTTTTTTAATAGGTATGTATTAACTTTTTCATTATTTATTTTATTATTGTAATCGATATTCAGTAGTCTGTGTAAAAAAAAAGAAGTTTTTGGCTTGGGTTAAAGAAAATGGCCCTTAGCCCCTTAGGGAGGGGAGACAGCAACGGCTAGGAGGTTATTTTAGAGTTCCCGTTACTTTTTGCGTTGTGAGCTTTTTCATTAAAATTTTGTGAACTAGAGCCGAGAGAGAGGAGGGGGTGACCGGTGGGAGGCGTGTGCAACATGTACTTCATTGATTTTTAAATGGAGTTAGAACATTGAAGCTTCTGTTCCTCCCTCTTCCTCATCAATTTTTAGGCTAAACTTGTACTGTTATATAGTAAGTTAGTAACTAAAGTTGACCTTGTTTATTGTTTTTGTTTTTTTAATCTTTACTTTCATAATCTTATTTTCATTCTAGTTTCAGTTTTGATAATCACTAATAATTAATAGAAGTGAATTATTTCATATTTGGAGTTGTGGCAGTTGCCCTGTTGTTGAAGAGTCCTCACTACTTTGTTTTGATTATCTTTTAGCCTAATTGTCTTTGTGAATTGAATTGTGATACTTTTTTAATTTGATGTCGATCAATGGAATTGGAGTATCTTTTAGCCATATAATATAATCTAGTTTTTAATTTCATAATTTTCATTCTTGTTTTAGTTTTGGTAATCACTAATGGAATTGTGAGTAATTGCCTTTGGCAATTTGGTGTCGATTTGTTTTTTTTAACAGGTGATTAAAGAACCAATGCACTTTTTTTTTTTTGGTGGGGCCCTCTTTTTATGGTTTTGCCTCGGGGCCTTATAAGTGTAAGGACCAGCCTGAATTTGAGCGTCTTGTGGAAACTTGATATTTTATCAATAAACGTTGCTTATAAATGGCAACTCTGTTGCAATAATTTGGCAATTCAAAAGTGTTTTTATTTTCGTTTCGAGTTTGGCTCAAAAAAAAAAATTTAAATATTAATTTTGACTCCATTGTGAAAACATAAAATTCATATAAAAATACGAAAATTTATTTGTAAACAAGAAGAAAAATCATAACTTACATTTACCCCTCAAGATTTCATAAATTTGGCAAATGCCTCTTGAGGTTTTTGATGAAAATTTGTAGTCGCTCCCCTTGATGATGTGTTATTATAATTCCTCCGTTCCAATAGAATAGTCATGTTTCTAAAATAAAAATTAAAAAGTTATTCCAATGGAGGAGCCATGTTTTTTTTTATTTATTTCGGAAACATACTTATATAATGATATGTAGTTCACAATTAACCAACATTATAAAATAAAGACATGATTTAAAAAATTGTGACAAATTAACTATTTTACATATTTTGTCTTAAACCAATAAAAATTGTACAATTTAAACATTACTTTCTATTAGAACAAAAAGAGTAACAATTAGCCCCTCCATGACAAGAAATCTGAACAGAAATACTCATGATGTATAAAATTATATGTGCGGACAACATTACCTCTCATTTGAGGGTGTGCCTTTTTTGGGGTTAGAGTAGAAAATGAGAGTAAGAATTATTAATGGTGGTTTAGTTTAGAGGTATCATTCACTAAGAACTAGTAGTGCAGTTAAAACTACATTTTAAAATTTTTAGAAAGGTCCAATACATATATAAATTTTTTTTTGATAGCTAAAGACATTGTAAAAAATGATTTAATAAATAGATATACACTACTAATAAGGGTGCAGGAAAGAGTTGAAGAGGTCTGGAAACCACCCCAACCCCCTTGGCTCGGCATCAGATTTGTTGTCCTCAAATGAAATGTCCCAATTGTGTCCCCCCTCACATATATAGGGAGTCCACTAGTGGCACCCTCACATATGTGATGAGGACATAATAGAGACACCGTAATTAGGGACATAGGATTTGAACCCCTTGGCTCCGCCCTGTTGAGAACCACTCCCAAATCTTCAAAGTGAGTAATCATTCATTCTCCCAAATTTGGGAGGAATGCAATCCATACCCATCCAAACTATTTTTTATATATACTTTTATTTAGATTTTTTAATTGATTTACCAATTATTATTACTATTATTAGTATAAGTATTATCATTCTCATTCCATTTCATGAACTAAACGCTTCCCAAATGTTTTAATCATATTTATGTAATTTTTCATCTAGACTTTAAGCGATTAAACGATAATTTCATATTTTTCAATAACAAAATAATCCAAATCTCTGGTAGGAGTAGGGAGAACAATAATTTCTTAAAATCTCATGTAACTTAATTTGCTAAATTTGGATGGAGTAAGTGTAGTTCACTCAAAAATATAAAATCAAATAAAAAATAAAATCAAAGAAAGGACACAGGGCACTAATAAATTCTCAACTCTCAACTACTTAAGGGAGGCAGTTGACGGCTGAAGCAAGCGAAGGGAAACCATATGTTGCCTAACTCATTAATAGATTAGGAAGCTTCTTGATCCCTTCGTGGCAGCCTGGGACCCAAATCCCATTTCCTCGCCTGCGATATGCTTCATTCATCTCAGCAATAAGAGAGGAAAGCCAGAAAGGTCCCTCCATTCCCCATTTTACAATGTGCAACCAAGAGTGGGATTGGGCCCATTTTGATTGGAAAAACCATCAAAAACAACAAAAAAAAAAGGTTGCACCAATTACACACACTAAAAAACAACAATTAAACACAAACCCGTGTTAAAATGTTGTAGGCTCTCGCCTCCACTGCATGGGCCTCAAAGACCTATCTCTAAATCTCTTCCCAATTCCCATTTTTTTAAAACCAATAATCTCAACTTTCAAGTTGCAAATTCAAAGACTCAAAAAAAGTAATAATAATTAACCCTTTTCTGCCCCCTATAAATTGGTTGGTCACTCCCAAGTCCAAAGGAATTAATTCATATCAAACTACGAAACCAAAACACACAGTCACACACTAACTCAAAATGGCTGCTACTTCAACTTCTTCTGGGATTCTAATTCAAGAACTTTTCGTACAATTCCATTCAAGAAAGTTGCTTCTTCACAGCCCTTTACTTGAATCTCCAGTTTCATCAACTCCTCCTAGTACTGCCCCATCAGAGCCAGTAGGCAACAGCTTTGATGCCAATGTTGTGATGGTCCTTTCAGTCTTACTTTGTGCCTTAATTTGCTCTCTTGGCTTGAATTCAATCATCAGATGTGCATTAAGATGCTCCAGTTTGGTTTCTTCCGATCCATCAAATCAGAACCCGTCTGCCCGGTTAACCAATACGGGTATCAAGAAAAAAGCCCTGAAAACATTCCTCACCATAAACTATACCAGCGAGCTAAACCTGCCCGGACTCCACACCGAATGCGCAATTTGCCTCTCGGAGTTTGCCCCGGGGGAAAAGGTTCGGGTTTTGCCCAAGTGCCGCCACGGATTCCACGTCCGGTGCATCGATAAATGGCTGAATTCCCACTCGTCTTGCCCTACTTGCCGCCACTGCTTGATCGAAACATGTCATAAACAAAAAGTTTCGGGCTGCAGCAGCAACCAGCAGGCTAACGAATCCATTGTAAGAATCGCCCCTTTGGAGCCTGAAGCTTTTGTACGTAATTTCGAAGCTTAATTTACAGACTCTACTTAGCTTAGAACATTAATTTTAGTTCATTTTCTTTCAGTAGAATTTGGAAATCAAGAAACAAGAATTGTATAATTGTGTAAATTTCTTCTTCTTCTTCTTCTTTTTTTATCTCCTTCGGTATTTTTGGGATCTACTTTTTCGTTGTAGTCTTTGACATACTTAAGTGGCTCCTGCAAGTTGATTTGTTTCGCAATGACTAAGAATGATGAATTGTTGTTGTAATCATTCAATATCAGTCACATCAGTATCATAAAATGGAAAATTCCCCATTTTCTTTACAAAAAGGAAAAATTCTCTAATGATTTTACATTAAAAAAAAAAAAAAAGAAAGAATAAAAGTATAAAGTATTGAAAAATTTGGCTGGAAATGAGACGGAAATTTGATTGGAGAATTTTTTTAAAAATCCCAGTAATGAAAAAGGTTTATTTGTACAAGGAAATTGATATGGTCATGTCAAATGTGTAGTCTGAGTCGACAATCACCATGCTAGATATATATAATATAATACACTTAATTTATTTTTAAAAAATAATTAAAGATTTTCTCAGTGATCCTCTGAAACATTTGAATGAAACCAGCGATATATTAACAAAGATTAAACATTATTCTCCATAAATATATATATATATATATATTTATGCTTTTCTTGTTGGAGTTTAGTGAAAAATATCCCTTCTCAAACTGTTGAAGTCGAACACGCGACAACCTTCAAACCTCTTCAATAGGAGAATTAAGAAAATAAAATATGTTTGGCAGTTGTAGTAGAGATAAAAGGCTTAATTACACTGTCTCTTAAAATTTTCATCACTTTCACAATTTATCACTTCTGTTTCAAAAATATATTTTAGTTCTCTTTGTGGACAATTTTTATCGCTACCTTTGTTGCCTTGACTTCTCCTGATCTCAACAAGATCGGATAAAATTGTCTAAAAATGAGATAAGTGAGAGAATGTAATTATGAAAATTCAGAAACATATAGAATGGTATAGTCTGGAATATTTTATGAAAATTTTGTTATTTATAGGCTAAAGTCTGACTGAAAAAATAACCGTATCCGAATTTTAAAGCATGAAAATTCAAATATGACTTGGAGTAGTCGGTCCAACATAGAATATTTGAGTAGCTAAACTTGATACTTGTATTTTCTCAATACTTGTGAGGTTAAATTCGATACACGAAACTTACACACCTAAATTCATAACATGAATATATTATAAGCTAAACTTCATCTATCAGAGGCTAAACTCGATACACTAGAGGTTAAACTTTATACGCCATAATATAATAATTAAATTCATAATCGTGATATCTAAGTAGCTAAATTTGATATACCAAAAACTAAATTCAATATATGATAATCAGATATAAAATTGGATAAACTTATTTTCATAATATAATCGCGATAGTTAGAGGTAAATATCAATACGCATTCAATCGAATTACGAGACGCATCGGATAATTTTTTTTATTTTATTTTGTGTAAGACATGTATGAAACATTTATTCCACTTCAATATGATACTATCATTAATATCCATTAATCAAATTGAAGAATAAAACAAATAAATAAAAGTGGTTTTGTGTAAGACATGTATGAAACATTTATTCCACTTCAATATCATACTATCATTAATATCCATTAATCAAATTGAAGAATAAAACAAATAAATAAAAGTGATAACCACTTTTACAGTCTTTGTCTAAATTCGAAGACCAATTATGCATACTCTTTGCAGTCTTTGACATGTACATCTACTTTCAAAGTCTCAAATTCATTGACAGTATTTTAAAATTAAATTCAAATCCTACCTACATACTCACACACAAAGGAATTACCGTATAAGTAATAGTTAGGAAATGCATTACGCCCCTCGTCCCTCCACTTTAAAAAATATTTTGAAGCTATGCATTTATCGAGAAGCGAGCTTAGGTGATGAGGACATTCAGGGCTAATACAACACACATTATGAGTCAGAATCCACAAAGCCAACCTGAAGGCAAAGCCCTTGAAAAGAATGCCGGGAAGAGTGTGAGAGTCATTCTATTCAAAAAGATCCTTGAAGACAATGCATCTCCAAACTCTCCACAATAAAGAAAAGGGTTGTTTCTTAAAGTTTTGAAGACGCCGGAAGGTTCTTTGACTTTAAAGAGACGTTTCTTGAAGTTCTTGATTTTCTTGAAAATCTTGAAATTTCGTATTTTGCAGAATCTTGAAGAATCTTGAAAATCTTGAAATTCTTAATTCCGAAATGATTCCGGGAGATTCCAAAAGGTTCCGGAAGCTCCCTACATCAAAACCACCATGCGCCATTACAATTGGGCCGACCCAATCCATGGAGTCCATTCCACATCATCAAGTCGGCCAAGCCCATCAAGAAGCCCAACCGAAAGTCCACTTCACCAAGGGTTTTCGCATAAGGTTTAGGGTTTGGGGGAGGATAAGGATTTGTGCATGTTTTCTAATCCTACCCTTAGTTTGTTACAAGTTAGTTAGGTTGTTACAAAGTTTATTACAACTAGATTAACTTGTTAGTTTCCAAAAAGGGATCCCTTCTTGATCTCCCTTTTTGGATAAGATTTATATTTATTTCCTACCTATTTTAAGTGTGAATTTCGTCCATAACCATATCCATATGGCAGACAAATTCAGCAACTACCAAAACCTAGTTCCTTTAGGTTTTGGGTTTGTAAGAAATCAATCTCTTGATTGGTTTCTAATTTTAATTGTTTTCCTAGTCTAAATAGGATAGAATTTCGTCCACCTATTCATATAAAGGTGACTTAATTCGTTCACCATTGTCCTTGTTCATTTAGGACTTGGTTTGTAAGGAAAATCCAATTCTGATTGGTTTCCACTTTCGCTGCTTTCAGTTATTCTTTTGCTATTGTAATTTGGATACCCCTATACCTATAAATAGGGTCATCCACGAAATTAATAAGCAAGTATTCATATCTTTAAACTATTAGTTTGAGTACTCTCCCTTTATTGCTTTAAGTATTTTGCATGCTTGTGATTTATATATTGCATGAAACTTAGCTTAGTTAGATTATTTGCTCTACCTAATTAAATTCGCATGTTTCACCTCTTTCTTACTTGGTTTGAATTCCTTTAAGTAAATTAGCTTAAGTTAGTTTATTTTTGTTATCTGAATTTTGGGTAAGTAAAGAGTTTATACGAGCTGTGCCGCTTAATCAGACTTTCCTTGGCAATTCATCCGCATGTGTACCTTGGTCCACATCAATAGGAGTAGATGGACTAGCAGCAAACAAACTTTTGTAGGTGGCTCCAGAGTCTTCCCCGTAAGATGAACGGCCTTGTCAATTGTCACTC
The DNA here is from genome assembly GCA_016801395.1 of Leptodermis oblonga. Taxonomy (NCBI): domain Eukaryota; kingdom Viridiplantae; phylum Streptophyta; class Magnoliopsida; order Gentianales; family Rubiaceae; genus Leptodermis; species Leptodermis oblonga. The sequence continues at coordinate 12,039 of VMRK01000157.1, forward strand.
TTAATAGTTGGGTTACTCCAAACCTTAAGATGAGCAGGATTTAATACTTGTATTCATTTTGCTTCAAAAGAGGCCATTAAGTCTCCCTTATCGTGTACATCGTTTTTACATATTAATAAAGCGTCACTAAACCCCAACCACTTAATTGATTGTTCTATTAAAAATAATTTAGAGTATTATTTAACCCAAAAAGAAAATTACTTTTAAATCTATATAATTTCAATAATATAATTGTTAATAATAACTATTTGGATCACTAGCGAAAGGTAAGGATAATTGTAGGATCTAAACAACAATATAAAATATATCCTACTAACACAGAGAGATTAAGCAGCGGAAATAAATCTCTTTATACCAAACAAACCAAAAACAACAAAGCTCTCAAAGGCTTTTCAAAATAACGAGGCAGGATTTTCTACACCTGACCTCGCAACCTCTCACATCATAACTCTGTAATTCTTTGTTTTTCTCTGTACTAAAAACTTTACCCCATGGATTCTTTATATAGACCCCAGAGTTACCTGAAACCAATTAGGAATCACTTACCAAATCTTACTCAGAAAATTACTTCCTAAAACAAATAGGAAATAACTAAACAAGTAATTACTAAATCATAGCACAAATATAATTACCTAATTAATTAAGTTTGGTTTAATTAATATTTTCCAACAATAATGATAAGGAATTATGCACTTAATGCTGTTTTAAATATGTTAATCTTCTGATCTTAGCATAAAAAAAGGTCAGGCTTTTGAAATATTATATATATTATGATTTTTTAAACGCATAATCTATAAATAAATTATTTATATTTAATCATTCCAATACTTTCATTATTGATACTAATATATAAGCTTCATCCTTTTGCTCGGGGAGTTTTGACATTTTAAGTATATACGTTTTATATAAAAGTAAAAGATAAAAATTTAGGGCAAAGGTGCTTTTTTGCCACTAACATTCTTCTTAAGGTCTAACTTTGCCACTAATATTTTTTTAGGTCCAAAAATGTCACTGACGTTTTTAAAAGGGTCCAACTTTGCCACGAATGTTTTTTTGGGTCCAAAAATGCCACAGACGTTTTTAAATGGTCCAACTTTGATTAAAATTGAGATCCTGAATCCCACCAAGAAGCCCGGAAGAATAACTATAATTGTTCGAATGGGTGCTGAGAATATGATGGTTAAACTTCCCCATATGATTCGGGCTGTTCGTGGAGCTGGACAGATTGTGACTTGGGTTTGTGATCCTATGCACAGGAACACCATTAAAGCACCTTGTGGACTCAAAACTCGTGCTTTTGATGCAATCCTGGTACGAACATTCTTCTTTACTTCTTGGAATCACTCTGTACTTATTTGCACATTAATATACTATCCAATTAGTCCATCATACTGGTGTGCTTAGTTTTCTAAAAAAAGTTGGACCCTTTTAAAAATGTCAGTGGTATTTTTGGAACTAAAAAAACATTAGTGGTAAAGTTGGGCCTTTTAAAAATGTCAGTAGCATTTTTTAACCTAAAAAAGCATTAGTGGCAAATTTAGACATTGAAAAAACGTTAGTGGCACTACTACAGAACGGAGTTTTAACGGCTGCATTTTAATGGCGGAAAAGACGAAACCGCCATTAAAAAAGAAATACGGGCTTTCTATGGCAGTTTACATATAAACCGCCGTAGAAAGACATTATCTACGACGGTTATCAAATAACCGCCGTAGTAACTAACTTTCTACGGCGGTTAATCAAAAACCGCCGCAAAAAGGGACTTTCTACAGCGGTTGTAAGCAAACCGCCATAGAAAGTCCCTACTTTCTACGGTGGTTTGCCTTTCTATGGTGGTTTGCTTACAACCGCGGTAGAAAGTCGCTTTCTACGGCGGTTTTTAATTAACCGCCGTAGAAAGCCATTATCTATGGCGGTTTTCAAATAAACCACCATAGAAGACGTATTTAACCCTAAATAACAGCGTGTATCTCCATACCCTAAACCCTAAACCCTTCACTGTTTATTTAACAAGGAGTTATCGTAAAATTTACAGGGGAAGCTCTATCGAAATTGATGTAAAACTGAGTTTGCAATTATTTGAAAATGCATAAAGCTTCACTATTTATGTTAATGTGATAGGGAGGTTAAGTTGTTTAAAACTACAATGTTTTTGTTTTGATTTTTACAGTTAACCCTAGATAAATTAATTTTCTAGGCATCAGAAAAAAGATATTCATTTAGCGAGATTAGTTATTGACCGCTAAATAAATAAATAATTCGTTTATCGATTAATAAATATTTATTATTTTAGAGAGATTCTTCAATATAGTTTCTATTAAGGCGCATTTCATACCCACGTCAAGCTCTTTCTATTTTTTCGCCTCTTAACTAGCCTGCATGTATATGAGATATACAGAAACGATCGAAAATTAATTAAGACTATACATGGATACGACATTGAGTAATACTTGTAACCAATTGTAAAGAGTATTAATTAATTACCGCTATGAATGATTTATCTCAACATAATTGAAATTCTTGATTGACTTTAATTATTTAACTAAAGATAATTAAGTACACATAAATTCAATAGTACAAAACCTACTATTAATTCAATGAAAATTCTTACTTTTTAAGTGTTCCTATAATTATTGTGTATCAGTCATTGACATTTTTTTGTGACCCCAAAATAATAAATTGGTTAAATGAAAATTTGAAATTTATTAATTAATTTTTTTCCATCGGTATAAAGGTTGTATCTTGTATATAATTAATAAATATAATGTTTTTTACTGTAAAAATTGATCAATATTAAATTGCATATTAAATATTAAAGGGGAGAAAAATTTTTGGGGTTATTTTACAAAAAAAGAAAACCTTAATAATGGACACTTTCTACCGCAGTTTAACAAAACCCACTGTAGGAAAGCCACTTGCTACGGCGGTTTATGTTAAACCGCCTTAGAAAAATGAGGCAAAAAATGGAATTCCCGTGCGCGCCTCGATCTATTCATATTAATCCCTAATTTTTTCTGTTTTGTAAATAAACCCCAAAATTTTTTAAACTCTAATATTGAATATGCAATTTAATAATGATCAATCGTTGCAAGTAATTAAAATAATTTATGTTAAATTGCTTCTTAATAAATGTAATGTATTTTACTATAAAAATTTTTTAAATTGCATATTTACTATTAAATTTTAAAAAAATTTTGGGGTTAATTTACTGAAAAGAAAACCTAGAAATTAACATGAACAGAGGCGCCCGCGGGAATTTTTGTGAAACTTACTGTCGCGGAGAAATGATTTCATGTTCGTACATATATATAGCAAATGAAATCCAGTAAGTATTACTTTAATTTTTTTATTGGGCCCTTAAGAATTCATTTTTCTTATACTACTTAATGCATTTAGCGAGTTGATTACTTTAGCCCGTTCGCCCAAGTCAAAAACACAGAAAATTTTTAAATATAATCAAGCTTATTACTTTATCGAAACTTAAATGTACTTTATCAAAAATTATTAGTTTTGAGGTTTTCCTATAATTATTATGTAACAGTACATGAAAAATTTGTGGTGGAATGGTTCACGGGAAAATTTGAAATTTCATTATTTAATGTTTATAATAATAAAAGGCTTGATTTTGTACATAATTAATAAATATAATGTAAATTGGATATTTAATATTATATTTACAATATTGTGGGGTTAATTTAAAAAAAGAAAAAAAAAATAGAAATTAATAGGAACAGAGGCGCGCGCGGGAATTGGCACCCTTTTTTCCCTATTTTCTATGGCAGTTCAAAAAAAAACTGCCATAGAAACACCTTTCTACGGCGTTTTAAATTGAAACCGCCGTAGAAAACACCTTTCTACGGCGGTTTTTTTTACCCGCCGTAGAAAACGGGTCGGGTCAACTCATAAATTCAAATTAGGAATTTGAATTTACAAGCTTTCCTTGCCTTCCCCTGTTTCCCTCTCCTCTCTCCCGACCCATTTTCTTCATTTTCTTCGCCCGGGAACTGTCGCCGGCGCCATCCGCAGACGGCCGACCGTCTCCTTCTCTTCCCCACAGCTGTTCGACGTTAGCTGCTGGCCCCGAAGTCACCCAGCTCTGGCTTTAGCTTTATCGGAACCCGACATCCATTTCATCTATTTTCCCCAACAAGAATTTCAGCTCTAGGGTCCCTTGGTTGTAGGATTGAAATCTAAATAAGGTTTAGCCGAATACTTGGAGTTCATTTAAGCTTTTGAAATTTTACCTTTCTTTTTTTACTTGTGATTAGCCTAGGGTTTTTTGTCAATGTTGCATTCGGGTTTGTTGATAATGATGAATGCTTGGATTGTTTTGGGTTTGATCGATTGGTGGTTTAATTGGTTTGGTTGTTGAATTCGGGTTTGGTTTTCATCGAATGGTTTTTGAGTTTGTGTTTGGTTTTGGGTTTAGGGGTGTTGAATTCGGTTTTGCTTTATTAATTTGAGAACCTTGGTGTTTGAATTCGGTTTTGCTTGATTAATTTGAGAACCTTGGTGTTTGATTTCAGTTTTATTTGATTAATTTGAGAACCTTGGTGTTTGAAGTCGGGATTTGATCGATTTCGTGTTGTGAAATGCTTGGTGGTTGAGTTGAAGTTGTGAAATGTAACTTGCATTTTAAATTTAACCTTTCTTAGGCTCCTTTTTTGTGTCTCCTTTGGTTTAATTTCTTCAATGGCACTTATCTTTTGAAATTAAAGCTATCTTTGCATCATTTTCCGGCATCTTTATTGCAAACGTACAAAGTATCTTTTATGTGTCGCTTTTCTTATTTTAGGCAAAGAGAGTGTAAAATGAGTGAACTTCTCCTTAGAGCTTTTACCTTTCTTACTCTATTTTGTTTTCATCCTTTAGTAAAATGAGTGAAATGTTTGTTCTCATGAGTTGAAGTTGGGAAATGTAAATTACCTTTTAAATTTAACCTTTCTTAAGCTCCTTTTTTGTGTCTCCTTTGGTTTAATTTCTTCAAGGGCACTTATCTTTTCAAAATAAAGCTTTCTTTGCCTCATTGTCCGGTATCATTATTGCAAACACACAAAGTATCTTTTGTGTGTCGCTTTTCTTGTTTTAGGCAAGGAGAGTGTAAAATGAGTGAACTTCTTCTTAAACCTTTAACCTTTCTTACTCTATTTGTGTTCATCCTTTAGTGATAATGAGTGAAATGATTGTTATCATGACTTGAAGTTGTGAAATGTCAATTGCTTTTTCAATTTTACCCTTTCTTAGTCCACTTTTTGTGCCTCCTTTGGTTTAAAGTGTGTTATGGCACTTGTTTATTGAAAATAAAACTTTCTTTGCCTCGCTTTCCCTTATCTTTTTTAGAAAAGTTTCTAGCATGCTTTGTGTGTCGCTTTTCATGAAAAGGATCATTTTTTTATACTTGGAGAGTGTGAAATGTCACTTCTCCTTAAACCTTTTACCTTTCTTAGTCTATTTTGTTTTCCTCCTTTAGCGATAATGAGTGAAATGCTTGTGGGTTGAGTTGAAGTTGTGAAATGTAACTTGCCTTTTAAATTTAACCTTTCTTAGGCTCCTTTTTGTGTCTCCTTTGGTTTAATTTCTTCAATGGCACTTATCTTTTGAAATTAAAGCTATCTTTGCATCATTTTTCGGCATCTTTATTGCAAACGTTCAAAGTATCTTTTGTGTGTCGCTTTTCTTGTTTTAGGCAAGGACAGTGTAAAATGAGTGAACTTCTCCTTAAAGCTTTTGCCTTTCTTACTCTATTTTGTTTTCATCCTTTAGTAAAATGAGTGAAATGCTTGTTCTCATGAGTTGAATTGTATGATCTTCTAACTCGCATAATAATATTCTATAGCATAAAAAACAAAAGCCTATCTGGGAGTGTGGCTACTATGTCATGCATTACATGTACCACATCGCAATGAAATCCGAGACATTAGCACTCGAAAAGGTATTTGATTTTGATTTCACATAACTTATTTGATTGTATTTCATTTTGCTACTCAATTACATTTGAATTTATACTCTGTTGCAGTATTTCAAGATCGACCGCACTCCATTAAGCACTGTGGATATAGATGCTATGAGGAAAATATACGCTAGTTATATTGTGGAGCATTAGCCGTATTTGATGGTTGTTTTGATAGTAATGAAACTTGTTGATATTATAGTTGTATGAATTTTTTTGGATATGCCCCTGTAATATAATAGCGATTTCTACTTCTATCTTCGTGATATTTTGTATATTTTTTAAACTTTTAGAAGCAGGTTTTGCTTTAAACCAGAGAAATTCCTCACTTTCTACCGCAGTTTGAGTGCGAATGTCTTGTTCTTTCTATGGCGGTTTAGTTAGAAACCGCCGTAGAAAGTTGGATTTTCTACGGCGGTTCAGAATATATCGCCGTAGAAAGATGAACTTTCTACGGCGATTGGAAACTCCCGTAGAAACTCCGTAAACTTTCTACGGCTGCCGGATAGATGGCAGTTCAAAATGGAAGAAAACCGCCGTTAAATGTGCTTAAAAACCTCCATTGAAAGCACTTTTTGTAATAATGTGGCAAAAATGCACATTTGCCCTAAAAATTTATATTAACTAATTAAGAAACAAGTAAAATGACCAACTTAGTTAGGCATCTCCAACTAATACCATTAGGCATATAGGGTTGAAAACAACCAACAAGAGATGGCACAGTGAATTATTCAATCGAGCCCCAATTGATGCTGAGGAATGTCCGATCATCTGATAGTTGACACAGTTCGATGCAATATTTGAACTTACATATTCGCTATGCGTGTTTTTTTGTTTTTCTGGTAATATAGACATACTTATTATTTTAAAATAATACCAATACATCGTATACTCAATATGATACACGATACTTCACAGCTAAACTCATGACGTGATATATTAGCAGTTCTCGATCATATGCTAAACTCGATATACAATGTTTTAGCAGCTAAACTGATAACGAGATTCATTAACAATTAAATTCGATACATTAGAGACTAAACTCGATATTTGATATTTAAGCAGCTAAACTCAATAACCAACATATCAACAGTTAAAATCAACACATAATAAACTAAACTCAATATGCGATACATTATCAGTAAAACTCGATACACATTTTTCATAAGGTATAACATTACCGCAATGCTTTAAAAGTTATAAACAGATGCGTGCTTGTTGGATCGTTAGACACGTGAAATACAAGGTTTTGCCATTACTGTTATACTGTAAGAGTATAAAGAAATAAAATAAGCGATAGAATCTTTGAATTTGTGAGTGATGTTGTGAACATTTTTACTAATCAAATAAACAAATCGAAATTAAATGGGAAAACGACAAGAGATAAAGAGAGAAACCTGAATTTCCTAGTTTAACCAAAGGTTCATTTATTATGTATGATATTTTATGGTGGTTGATCTAGTTGTGAATTTTCCATTATGAAAAACTGAGAGGAAGTAAAATTTAACTTATTTTACCAAAAATAAGTTAGTGCATTTGTGATTATAAGACCCGCTATTTTAGAGGTCGAGAGATTTATCTTTTACTTTTGTTAACTTTTGTCAATTTTAATGCGCAAATAGATAGGATTTTGCATCTCCTCCTCCTTTAATCCCATCTTCAGAAACAATCTAAGCTACGATGAAACGCATGCAGAAGAAATTACTAAAATAGCTACCACACCTATATGGTCCTATGTAGTGTAAGGAGCACTTGAAGTGAATCAACATAATTCTTCAAAAGCCCACAAGTCCCTCCCAATACCTAAATTGAAGCCGCTAAAGACAATTTTCACTTCCGTTAAAAGCACATAGGATTCGTACAAATACTCAGCTCATCAATCGCATGCCGACGAAGCCACACATTCCAACTACACATCTGTGCCGCACTCACCAATGAACCTTAGGCCATCTCCAACCATTTCTTCATTTTGCAGTAAATTTTTTCACATTTTGCAGGATCTACAATGATTTTACTCCAACCAATTCCACATATCTATCCACAAAAAAAAATATTCCATTAAATTCTCTTCCTTATTTAATTTTATATTCTTCTTTATTATTTTTTTAATTTTTAATTTTTTTTACAAAATACCCCATACTTTTGGATATTATTATGCATTTAATAAATAGTGAATGAAATTATTAAATTGTATACTATTAAAATACTAAATAATACATTTCACATAAATATTTAAATAAATAATCGAAATTTCTTTATGAAACTCACGTAAATTTATGTGTAATTTACGTGTAATTTATGTGTAATTTGTATGCATCTTTAGTTATTTTATGTATTTTAAATATTTTAATAATTTAGTTTTCATATTTAATAATATTTAAAAATATTGTTGAGAGTTTTCTGTCAATTAAGAATATTTTAAATTGAACAGTGATTCTAAATATAATTTTTAACTAAATAGTAAAAAGAATCATAATTCACAAATTGTAATGTTCAAGTGTTTAAAATTATAAAAAAACTATAAACAATAAATGAGCAAAAATAAAATTACTATTATATATAATAAATCATATTGTATATTATAAAATAACAAATTAGTAATTAAATAAACTAAAGACTAACCTGCAAATTACACAAGTAATATAATAATAATATAAACATATAAAAAAAAATTTTTTAAAAAGAGCCAGCTTGCAGAATGTACAGTGCTTCAGCATTTTTGCTGAAGCACAGTACTTATTTGCTGAAATAGTTGCTTTATGTGACTGGGTCGGAACCCAGCTGCATAAAGCAGCTGTCTTTTCTGCAAATTGCCATCTCCTTTGGAGATGGCCTTAGTGACGACAACCAAGAAGATGAAGGGGAGGCAACTTATGGCCCCAGTGAAACTGACGATGAAGATAACTTTGAGGACGAAGCAGAGAACTACATTATAGGCCTAAAAAGCACGAGCCAGCGAACACTTACTTACTTTGAGCATCAACTTCGGAAGAAAACTAAAGTAGATTACAAAAAACTAAACAAAATAGGCCACAAAATCTAAATCATTGGGTTTGATTTCTTTTTATTTTTCTTTTTCTGCAACTAAAAAAATGGATAACCAATCACACGCTTAATTAAAAAATTAAAAAAAGAAGAAGATAGGATTTTGCAAACGACTACCCCATCTTATTTCCTTCCTTAAGTCTTTGCCATAAATGTAATAAATAAAAATTTGATAATAGTTAGGATATGACGCTCAGATAGTTGGCAAATGAAAGAAATGGTGGAAAAGATATTTCAATTTTCAAATGAATGCACTGCATACAATAAGTTGCAATCAAATGAAAAAAGTGGGTTTTAATGGCCACATTTGCGATCAAACAAAGAAAACCAAGCTATATATTAGCCATATATCCGATAGCTAGGCTAGCCTGGAATTAAAAGAAATGGCTAAGGCTAAGTGATAGACAGGGCGTTAAGTCAATCAATCAAAAAGAAACCACAACAACGATGAACATGAATAAATGGAATCTGAGAATGAATGCACCATTTAGTAATAATCATGCTTAACCTGTACGGATATACCAAAAGCTATATTTTGTTTTCTAGTATATAAACATTTCATCACCCATCATGGTTCTTTCGTGGTGATAATTTAAGGGAAAAATTGTATTTCTAGTTCATAATCTTTAGTTAAGCATCAAATGCAGTCTAAATTTTTTAATAACTATCAAATGTATAGTCCACAGTGTATCTATTTTTTTCAATTAATTTCAGTCCAAAAAATAGAAAGTTGATCCAAACTAACGGTCTATTCATTCTGTTGTTAGTCAAAGCAATTTTGACTGTCCTAAACTATCTTCCTCCCTTATTCCAAATCATTTGAATCAATTATAAAGCCTTTCATTATGCAAGACCATTCAAATCGGGTGAAAATGGAGAACCAAAGATGGTTTAGGGTCGGTCAAACCCCACTTTGACTAATGCCGGAATGAGGAGACTATTAGTTTGGATCAACTTTTCATTTTTTGGATTGAAATTGAAAAAAAATAAATACATTGTGGACTACATTTGATAGTTACTAAATACTGTTGACTACATTTAATATTTAGGTAAAGATTATAGACTAAAAATGCAAATTTTCAATTTCTTTCCCTACATCTAAACACGTAGGTGACTATTTGTAATAGTCTTGAACATATGACCAGTATATTCTGGCACCCGTTATTCCCAAAAATAAGTAGTTTATCTCAACTAATCTATCTTAACTAATTGAGGCAGCCACTAGTACGAGAATGATGCAACTAGGCAACTAAGACTACTAAATTTACTAATTAACTACTGTATTACTGAACTATTGCATCCTCTGAAGGCTTAGTGATGAGAAAATCCAAGGCTAAAACAACACAATTTATGAGCCAGAATCCACGAAGACAAAGGAAAGCTCCAATGACCTTAATGAGAAGGAAATGAAGATTACAAGAGTTACCCTAATTATCATGGTGAAAATGGTGAATACTAATCATCCCAGCTAAAGAAATTGTGGAATGGTGAATACTAATCATCCCAGCTAAGGAAATGGTGAATACTAATCATCCCAGCTAAGGAAATGGTGGAAATGGTATTCCAAGCTGTGGAAATGGTGGAAATGGTATTTACGAGCTAAGGAAATGGTGGAAATGGTAACTACAAGTCTTTCCAGTGAAGAAATGGAGATTTCATAAAGTTTGAAAATTTTAGAAGTGAAATGTTTTTTTGAGCTTCTGAAATGATTCCGGAAGATTCCAGAAGCTTCCTACATTTACATCATCATGCTACATCAATTGGGCCGAATCCATCAAGTCCACTCCATGAACCCACATTCGGCCAAGCCCAAGCCCAAGCCCAAGGAGAAGCAATTCACAATTAGGGTTAGGGTTAGGAGGAGGATTAAGGTTTTGTGCATGTTACCCAATTCTCTTCAAAGTTTCCTCTTTTCTTTTCTCCTTTATTTTTTTGGTTTTCCCTTTTCTTTAAAGGTAAAATCTGAATTTTTCCTTCCTTTTTCTTGTGAGAATTTTGTGCATTGCTTACCTTGAAGCAGCCAAAATTCTTCCTTCTTTTCGTTTACTTTTTCAGCAAGTAAGTTCCTTTTTCTTGCTGATTTTTGTGAGTTACTTAATCTCTTGATTAAGTTCCAATTTTGTGTTTTCTTTCCTTATTTTTCCTTGTAATTTCGTGCATCCTCTACTTATATATATGGGTGCTGCACTTCATTATTCTTAGTGATTAATTGAATCAAAGTTTATACTTTCTTATTTACTCTTCTTTATTTTGGCTTAAGTAATTTGCATGCTTGTTAATTGCTAAAGTATAGGAAATATAGGCTAATTAGATAATTGCTCTATCTAATTGCATGCTTTGTTTTGCCTCTAGAATTCATCACTTGGTTCGAATTACGTGTTTAATTTAACTTGTTAAATTAGTAGTCTGCCGAATCCAAGGGTAAGGATTCTTGAGTTTTTAAGAGCTGCGTCTTGCAATCAGACTTTCTTGGCAAATTTCTGCATTGAGTTCTTATTTTCACAAGTTGGAATCAAGGGTTCACCTCAATTGGTATCAGAGCCTTGGCTGTTTGCTCGACAGGAGGAGGTTGGAGTAACCCGATCAACTCATAAGGTGTTTTCTTTTCCTTTAACTCTACTTTAAATTCTGAATTTTGTGGAAAAGATTGCTCCTTTTTGAGAAATTTTTTTTTTCTTAAATCAATTTAATTTTGATTTTTGCTGCTCTTATGATCTTTAAACCGAAATTAAAAGCACAAAAAAAAGGCACCCGAACAAAAAAAAAAAAAAAAAAAAGAAGTTGAAAAAGCCTAGTTCGGTTTTTGCTTGTTTTGTGGGTTCTTTTGCGATTTTTATCCCTGTGTTAAGTAATTGTGGTAAGTTTTGCAGTTGATGTTAAGCAGCTCACCTTTATTGCAATTGTGATTGGTATGCCTATGTTTGATACATTAGCTTTGAATTCTTGAAAATATATTGGATTCTTGAACTTGTGTCGTCGTGCTGCCAAAATTGAGTAAGAATTGTTTCTCTAAGGTTTAAAGTGTACTTGCAAAGTTGATAGTGTTCGATTACCGACACTACCACAGCACTACACTCCAAAACCAAAGAGGAATATTTTCTTCATTGGAAATCTTCTTCTCTTTCATGTGTACTTGCAAAGTTGATAGTGTTCGATTACCGACACTACTCCTCACAGCAGTACACTCGAAAATCTGAGGAATTTTTCCCCCACTTGGCTAGGGTTGCGTAAAGGACTCTTGTTTTTTGAAAACTTGGATAATTGGTGGGAATTGGTTTATTGATTACCTATTGGGAGGGTGATCACATCTTTGGTAGTTTAAGTACTTCCTAATTTGTTTCAAATTTGCTAATTGTTCTTGTTCTTCACTTGAATTGCCTTGCTTCTTTAGCCTTGTTAACCTTTTTGTGCTACCTTGTACGTTTACTCCAAAAATATAGTTTGAATCTTGTCTTCGTGCACTATCATTATCTTTGAACTTTGAGGGCTTCTCCCCAAAAGTTCCTTATCGGTGTACTTATTTGAGCTATACTACAAAATTTTGTTTTTACAAGGTGTTTTCAAAAATAGAAAAAAGTGTCTATTTCGAAAATTTTTTGCTACTTTCCTATATAGTTGTTGTGCTTGTGTGATTAACTGTTGCTTGTTACCTTTGCCATAGTAATTTATGAAAACTTTCTACAAGACTGAGGTAAAATGCTGAGTGATACAGCACAGGGGCCACCAACCCTAAAGAATAATACACTGGTTTGTGTGTAGTTCATTAAGAGGGGCACTAGGGGGACAAGGGGTAAGATTACTTTTTCTCATTTTTCCTTGTTCTTAGCAGGATATTTTCTGTGTACTTTGAGAATCAGTCAGCCTAGAGCAAATTGACCCCTCCCCCCCCCCCCCCCCCCCCCCCAAGGGAGATTTGGTGCCATGGTTGCCCATGATTCTTTGTGGCCTATGAGGGTTCCATTCAACGAGATCCCTGCACTCGCCTATAAAGCTACAACTTTGTGCAAATTGACCCCTCTAGGGAGATTTGGTGTCATTGTTGTTTCTTCTTACTTGGCCTCGGAAGTCCAAATGGAGAATTTGCTAGAATTCCATCGGATTTTCGCTCATATACAAGAAGTTGTGCCCAACAACACTAGACGGCATGATCCTTGTACCATTCAGTTTCCAAAGTAGTTTCTTTGCTTATTTAGCGGACGTGCATGGCGGTTTGATATGCGTGTGAAGTATACATCTTGCTGAAAATTTGATTACAGATTTTAAGATCACTAACTCATTTGTCGGGATACCTTCGAGCAACACTTTTCTGTTTTGTTTTGTGGGGATTCCCCCAGTTGGATTGGTGCTTCTACGAAGCATAGCAAGTTGATGGCAGTTCCACGAGGGACTCCAGAAACTCTTGCACCTGGGAATCATAAAGTGTAAGTCACAGTATAAGGTGTCTTTTCGCATGCTTTAAAAAGGTACGCTTTTGCTTTTACATTGATTCTCATTCTATTGGTTACTATTCATGTTAAAGATTTTACTAACTCTAGGGTTTATGAATCTTAAACATGTGCATTGCTTTACGGAATACATCGTCTGGTGTAAAACTGCATAATTTTGTAGTTCACTATTCCTTAGGATGTCTTTCTAAGAAATTGTCTTTGTTATCATTAATTGGTTTTAATATCAGTTATACACGCAATTTCTGTTGGTTACTATAACTTGTGATTATGAGTCATTCAACTTCTGTGATTATGGCTCCATAAGTTTCATCAACGGACCTTCTTGCTCCAGGGATCAAGGTAAAATAAGTCTACGGATATCCTTCAACAATGCCTTTAAGCTATTTCTCCTTTGATTCCATTATTTCTGTTATGAGCATGACTAAGAAATAGCAATTTCTAAAATTGTGATTACCCTCCGTTTGGGCAAATCGACCGTAGGTATCTTTTCCTTAGTTGTTGGTGTTAAAGCTCGAATGGTTTTGTAAGTGTTGGATTGCTTAACTGGTGACTTCTTGTGTTCCAATTTTACAATTCTTATTTCGACACAAGGATGTTTTTCTACTTAACATGCCATATTGTCTACCTGAAAAACTGTGAATTATTGTGTAATGTGTTACCTTTAGTTTACTAGTAGGACAGGTTTTTTTGATACAGTTGCAGTGGTGCTCAATATATACATCTAATCTATGACATTTTAGGATCTTATTATGCTAGTTTGTATGTCATACATATGATGCATAAATCAGTCCTAGTTACTGCATAAATTGTACTTAGTGCATATACTTGGCTAAAATACTGTATTCGTGTTGATAAGTAAATTATTCTTGAGGAGTATAGATAAGTTCATGAGATTTTAGATGCTTCCTGATAGTTTCTTACTAGCAACTAAAAGGTTCTTAAGAGGTTTTTGAAGAATTAAGAATGATTATCAGTCTCTCAGAAAGCAGTGTCTTGTAAGTATGATATATGTTCATATGGTAATAGTATTGACTTGTTCTGTTTGTGTTTGCAGCAATTTGGATTCGTCCTTTTCAAACGGAAGGGAATGATGAGGAAATCTAAGGCTAAAACAACACAATTTATGAGTCAGAATCCACGAAGACAAAGGAAAGCTCCAATGACCTTAATGAGTAAGAAATGAAGATTACAAGAGTTACCCTAATTGCCATCATCGTGGAAATGGTGAATACTAATCATCCCAGCTAAGGAAATGGTGAATACTAATCATCCTAGCTAAGGAAATGGTGGAAATGGTATTTCCAAGCGGTGGAAATGGTGGAAATGGTAATTACGAGCTAAGGAAATGGTAGAAATGGTAACTACAAGTCTTTCCAGTGAAGAAATGGAGATTTCATAAAGTTTGAAGAATTTTAGAAGTGAAATATTTTTTGAGCTTCTGAAATGATTCTGGGAGCTTCGAGAAGATTCCAGAAGCTTCCTACATCTACATCATCATGCTACATCAATTGGGACGAATCTATCAAGTCCACTCCATGAACCCACATTCGGCCAAGCCTAAGCCCAAGGAGAAGCAATTCACAATTAGGGTTAGGGTTAGGAGGAGGATTAAGGTTTTGTGCATGTTACCTATTCTCTTCATAGTTTCCTCTTTTCTTTTCTCCTTTATATTTTTTTTTCCCTTTTCTTTAAAGGTAAAATAATGAGGGCATCCCCAGCCCTAGGCCAAGTCAGTACACAGAGGATCCCAGTTCGAGCAATGAGGACTCGGAAAGTGCAGTAGAGCTTCGTGTGCTCCATAGAGGCCCGCCAATGCTCCAGGACCCGAGCCCATATAAAAGAGATTCGTTCGTTGACATAGTTGGGCCTATGACCTGAAGAAGGACAAGGAAGCTCAGAGAAGATCTTGAAAACCTTGTTCAAAGGAGTGCTACAGAAGCCCAACTCATTACGAACACAAACGCCCTTGAAGAGAATATAAGGAAGGATAAAAGCGTCACTTCACTCTCCATCACAGAGGAAATGGCGCCTACTAATCAATCCAGCTGAAGGAAAGGGCATTTCTTGAAGTTCTTGATTTTCTTGAAAATCTTGAATTTCACGATTTGTTGAATCTTGAAGAATCTTGAAAATCTTGAAATTCTGGATTTTTGACGTTCCGAAAAGATTCCGGGAGATTCCAGAACCTCCCTACACCAACTCCACCATGCGCCACCTCAAAATGGGCCGAAACCATCTTGAAGTCCATCTCCTCAATTTCGGCCAGACCAAGCCCACAAGAAGACAACCCACATGCAACTTGGAAGCGTAGGTTAGGGAAGGATTAGGATTTGTGCATGTTTCCTAATTCTACTCAAAGTTTGTTACAAGTTAGTTAGGGTTGTTACAAGTTTGTTACAACTTGGGCTGATTTGTAGGTAGTTTCCAAAATGGTTTACCTTCTTGAAACCTTTTTGTGATTTGTTTTTACTTCTTTATTTCCTTTTTATTTCTTGTATTTTTGGCAAGCACCTTAAACCTTGCAGCCAAAATTTCCTTTTAATCAATCCTAGTTCTTTAGGATTTGATTCTTGTAAGACACCAATCTCTTGATTGGTTTCCAATTTCACTACCTTTTCCTAGTTGTTTTAGGATAGAAATTCAGCCATCCCTCCCCTATATAAGGGCAGCCAAATTCCTCATTAATTTTAAGTTGATTATTGATTAAGTTAGAATTTATACTTCTTTAATCACTCCTTTATTTTGGGCTTATGTAATTTGCATGTTGTTAATTGCTAAAAGTCAAGAAACTATAGGCTAATAGATAATTGCTCTGTCTATTAATCAAAGCTTTGTTTCGAATTCTAGTTTACTCCACTTGGTTCGAATTGCATGTTTAATTTACTTTGTAAGTTAGTAGTCTGCCGAATCCAAGGGTAAGGATTCTAGGGTTTAAGAGCAGTGTCTTGCATTCAAACTTTCCTTGGCACATTCCGCGTAGAGTTCTTGGTTTCCAAAGGCGTTGGGAACCAGGGATTCGCATCAATTGGTATCAGAGTGCCAGGGCTGTTTGCTCGACCGGAGGAGACTGAAGTAACTCAGTTGAATCATTAGGTGTTTTCTCTTCCTTTATTCTACTTTAATTAATGAATTTGTGGAAAATAACGCTCTTTTTTTCAGAAATTTTTTTCTGTTTTTCTTAAATAAACTTTCGATTTTGATCATATTGCTTTGTTAGTAAAATCAAAATTGTGGATTGAAAAAGGAAGAAGAATTTGTGAAAAGAAAGGGTTAAAAATTGGTTTCTTAATAATTTGGGAAAATCGGTTTTTAGGGTTTTAAAGCTAGGGCTTTTTTTTGCTCACTTTTGGTAATGTTTTTCCAATTGCCTTTGTGGATCCAATTAGTGTTGTTTTCGGTTGCAATTAAAGGATAACTGACACTTTTTGTTGTTGAAATTGCTCTTTATTGGACTGTTTTACACACCTCTCCCTATTTGCAATTTTATTGAATTCGGTGAACTTTGGCGGTTGAAGTTAAGCCACTCACCTTGTTTTGCAATTTGTGATATATCTGCACGCCTACCTTGTTTTGAATTCTTGAAAATATCAAATTCCTGAAACTGTATTGTCATGCTGTCTAAAGTTCTAAATCGCATATTTGGATTGGGAGGTGATAAAATTGCAATTTTTGTATCTTTGTGGCAATTGGTTGGAGTTTTTTTCGAACACTTGAATAATTGGTTGGAATTGGTTTCTTAATTACCCGTTGGGTAGGGTGATCACTTCTTGGATTAGTTAGGTCTTTCCTGATTTGTTTCAAACCTGCTAATTATTCTTGTTTCTTCAATTGAATTGCCCTGCTTCTTTAGCTTGCTATCTTTTCGGGCGACCTGAACATTTACTCTGAATTATAGCTTGAATTTTGTCTTCGTGCACTGCCATTATCTCTAAACTTTGAGGGCTTCTCCCCGAAAGTTCCTTTTGGTGTACTTCTTATTTAAGCGATATTATCAAAATTTCTATTTCGAAAAGGTGTTTTTAAAACTGAAAATAGAACCAAGTTCTTTTTTCCGAAAGATTTTTGACTACTTTCCTATATAGTTTGTTCTTTGTGTGATTGCTTGCTTACTTGTTACCTTTGCCCAAGATTTTGTGAAATTAATTAAGTATATAGGACTGAGGTAAAAGGCTGAGTGATCCAGCACATAAGGATTGCCATCCCTAAGAACGATACACAGGGTTGTGTGTAGTTTTTTTAGGAGGGCCATTCTAGGGAAACAGGGGGGTAAGGTTACTCTGCTCACTTTTACTTGTTCTTAGCAGGGATCTTTCTTGGTTACTAGGCATGTCAGGAGGAGCGCGCCCCAAGTTACGATGCACAACTCATGGCTGCCATTGCGAATTTGACCAATCAATTCGCAGACCTCAAGGGCGAGGTCGATGAGATAAGGGCCGCCCAGCAGGATCGGTTCGAGGAGGAGGAAGACATCCACACCCCACGGGCTGGCACTGATACAAAGCCCTTTGAAGGTCTAAGTCAAATGAAGACATCTATGCCTTCTTTCAGCGGAGGTACGGACCCCGAAGAATACTTAGATTGGGAGATTAAGATGGAGCGAATCTTTGAGCTTCACTCGGTTCCCGAACACAAGAAGGCTCCACTCGCTGTGGTCAATTTCACCGAATACGCACTCGTTTGGTGGAATCAGGAGTTGGACCAGAGGCGCAATACCAGGCCTATGCATGCACGTGCGCCACCTATTTTATGGTTTGATTTGACGACAGCGATGCTCAAGACTTTTGTACCTGCGTATTATTTTAGGGAATTGTATAGGAAGTTACACACTCTTTTACACGGTTCTTAAGCAAATAGTGAACTACAAAAGCATGCAGTTTTTAACCAAAAGATGTATCCCATGAGGCTATGCACATGTTTAAGATTAACAATATTCAAGATGTTGTAAAATCCCTAACATGATGATACCCTATAAAAGGAGAATCAATGTAAAAGTAAAAGCGTACCTTTGCAAAGCAAGTGCTAAAAGATACCTTACACTGTGACTTACACTTCGATTCTCAGGCCAAGTAAGAAGGAACAACAATGGCACCAAATCTCCCTATAGGGGTCAATTTGCACAAAGTTATACCCTTATAATGCCGTTTGCAAGGGTCTAGTAGAACGTAACCCTAGTAAAGAATTACATGCAACCAAGGCACCAAATCTCCCTGGTGGGATCAATTTGCTCAAGGTAGCCTGATTCTCAAAGTAATGGCAGCCATGAGTTGCGCATTCGTAACTGGGTGCGCTTCTCCTCTTGACATACCTAGTAACCAAGAAAGATCCCTGCTAAGAACAAGTAAAAGTAAGCAGAGTAACCTTACTCCCTTGTTCCCCTAGAATGGCCCTCCTAAAAAACTATACACAACCCTGTGTATCGCTCTTAGGGATGGCAACCCTTATGTGCTGGATCACTCAGCCTTTTACCTTAGTCCTGTGTACTTAATTAATTTCACAAAATCCTGGGCAAAGGTAACAAGCAAGCAATCAATCACACAAAGAACAAACTATATAGGAAAGTAGTCAAAAATCTTTCAGAAAAAAGAACTTGGTTTGATTTTCAGTTTTAAAAACACTTTTCGAAAGAGAAATTTTGATAATATAGCTTAAATAATAAGTACACCAAAAGGAACTTTCGGGGAGAAGCCCTCAAAGTTCAGAGATAATTGCAGTACACGAAGACAAAATTCAAGTAATTCAGAGTAAATGTTCAGGTAGCACGAAAAGATAGCAAGCTAAAGAAGCGGGGCAATTCAATTGACGAAGCAAGAATAATTAGCAGGTTTGAAACAAATCAGGAAAGACCTAACTAACCCAAGAAGTGATCACCCTACCCAACGGGTAATCAAGAAACCAATTCCAACCAATTATTCAAGTGTTCAAAAAAAATTCCAACCAATTGCCACAAAGATACAAAAATTGCAATTTTATCACCTCCCAATCCAAATATGCGATTTAGAACTTTAGACAACACGACGATACAGTTTCAGGAATTCGATATTTTCAAGAATTCAAAACAAGGTAGGCGTGCAGATATATCACAAATTGCAAAACAAGGTGAGTGGTTTAACTTCAACCGCCAAAGTTCACCGAATTCAATAAAATTGCAAATAGGGAGAGGTGAGTAAAACAGTCCAATAAAGAGCAATTTCAGCAACAAAAAGTGTTAGTTTACTTTAATTGCAACCAAAAACAGCACTAATTGGATCCAAAAAGGCAATTGCAAAAACAGTACCAAAAGTGAGCAAAAGAGCCCTAGCTTTAAAACCCAAAAACCGATTTTCCCAAATTATGAAGAAATCAATTTTAACTCTTTCTTTTCGAAAATTCTTTTCCTTTTTCAAGCCACAATTTTGATTTTACTAGCAAAGCAATATGATCAAAATTGAAAGTTTATTTAAGAAAAACAGAAAAAATTTTCTCAAAAAAGAGCGTTCTTTTCCACAAATTCATTAATTAAAGTAGAATAAAGGAAGAGAAAACACCTGATGATTCAACTGAGTTACTTCAGTCTCCTCCGGTCGAGCAAACAGCCCTGGCGCTCTATACCAATTGATGCGAACCCCTGATTTCCAACGCCTTTGGAAACCAAGAACTCTACGCGGAATGTGCCAAGAAAAGTCTGAATGCAAGACACAGCTCTTAAACCCTAGAATCCTTACCCTTGGATTCGGTAGACTACTAACTTATAAAAGTAAATTAAACACGCAATTCGAACCAAGTGGAGTAAACTAGAATTTGAAACAAAGCTTGGATTAATAGACAGAGCAATTATCTATTAGCCTATAGTTTCTTGACTTTTAGCAATTAACAAGCATGCAAATTACATAAGCCCAAAATAAAGGAGTGATTGAAGAAGTATAAATTCTAACTTAATCAATAATTAACTAAAGAATTTCGTGGTTGGCACCCCTATTTATAGGTTTGGGGGTGTCCAAATTATAATAGGAAAAGAATAACTGAAAGCAGCAAAAGTGGAAACCAATCAGAATTGGATTTTCCTTACAAACCAAGTCCTAAAAGAGCAAGGACAATGGTGGATGAATTAAGTCACCTTTATGGAAAAGGGTGAAAGAAATTCTAACCTAATTAGACTAGGAAAAGAATTAAAATTGGAAACCAATCAAGAGATTGATTTCTTACAAACTCGAAACCTAAAGGAACTAGGTTTTGGTAGTTGCTGAATTCTTCTGCCACTTGGAAAGGCATATGGACGAATTAACAAATAAAATAGGTAGGAAAATAATATAAATCCTATCCAAAAAGGGAGATCAAGAAGGGATCCCTTTTTGGAAACTACCAAGCTAATCTAGTTGTAACAAATTTGTAACAACCTAACCAACTTGTAACAAACTTTGGGTAGAATTAGGTAACATGCACAAAACCTAATCCTTCCCCTACCTAAGCTTCCAAGTGGCGTGTGGGCTGCTCCTTGTGGGCTTTGGTCTGGCCGAAATTTGTGAGATGGACTTCAAGGTGGTTTCCGCCCATTTTGAGGTGGCGCATGGTGCTGATAGTGTAGGAAGCTTCTGGAATCTTTTGGAAACTGCCGGAATCATTTTGGAATGTCAAAAATCAAGATTTTCAAGATTCTTCAAGATTCAGTAAACCGCAAAATTCAAGATTTTCAAGAAAATCAAGAATTTCAAGATTTGTCTCTTTAAAGTCCAAGAACCTTATAGTTTCTTCAAGAACTTCAAGAAACGACCACTTCTTCATTGTGGAGAGTTTGGAGATGCCTTTCCTTCAAGAATTTTTGAATAGCATGACTCTTCTACTTCTCCTGGCATTCTTCTCAAGGGCTTTGCCTTCTGGTTGGCTTTGTGGATTCTAACTCATAACTTGTGTTATTTTCAGCCTTGGATATCCTTATCAACTGTAGAAGCTCAACTCGTTACGAACACAAACGCCCTTGAAGAGAATAGAAGGAAGGATAAAAGTGTCACTTTACTCTCCATCACAGAGGAAATGGCGCCTACTAATCAATCCAGCTGAAGGAAAGGGCATTTCTTGAAGTTCTTGATTTTCTTGAAAATCTTGAATTTCACAGTTTGCTGAATCTTGAAGAATCTTGAAAATCTTGAAATTCTTGATTTTTGATGTTCCAAAAAGATTCCGGGAGATTCCAGAAGATTCCAGAACCTCCCTACACCAACTCCACCATGCGCCACCTCAAAATGGGCCGAAACCACCTTGAAGTTCGTCTCCTCAATTTCGGCCAGACCAAGCCCACAAGAAGACAGCCCACACGCCACTTGGACGCTTAGGTTAGGGAAGGATTAGGATTTGTGCATGTTTCCTAATTCTACTCAAAGTTTGTTACAAGTTAGTTAGAGTTGTTACAAGTTTGTTACAACTTGGGCTGATTTGTAAGTAGTTTCCAAAAAGGTTTACCTTCTTGAAACCTTTTTGTGATTTGTTTTTACTTCTTTATTTCCTTTTTATTTCTTGTATTTTCGGCTAGCACCTTAAACCTTGCAGCCGAAATTTCCTTTTAATCAATCCTTTCCTTTAGGATTTGATTCTTGTAAGAAACCAATATCTTGATTGGTTTCCAATTTCACTACCTTTTCCTAGTTGTTTTAGGATAGAAATTCGGCCATCCCTCCCCTATATAAGGGCAGCCGAATTCCTCATTAATTTTAAGTTGATTATTGATTAAGTTAGAATTTATACTTCTTTAATCACTCCTTTATTTTGGGCTTATGTAATTTGAATGCTTGTTAATTGCTAAAAGTCAAGAAACTATAGGCTAATAGATAATTGCTCTATCTATTAATCAAAGCTTTGTTTCGAATTCTAGTTTACTCCACTTGGTTCGAATTGCGTGTTTAACTTACTTTGTAAGTTAGTAGTCTGCCGAATCCAAGGGTAAGGATTCTAGGGTTTAAGAGCAGTGTCTTGCATTCAAACTTTCCTTGGCACATTCCGCGTAGAGTTCGTGGTTTCCAAAGGCGTTGGGAACCAGGGATTCACATCATAAAATCTGAATTTTTCCGTCCTTTTTCTTGTGAGAATTTCGTGCATTGCTTACCTTCAAGCAGCCAAAATTCTTCCTTCTTTTCTTTTACTTTTTCAGCAAGTATGTTCCTTTTTCTTGCTGATTTTTGTGAGTTACTTAATCTCTTGATTAAGTTCCAATTTTATGTTTTCTTTCCTTATTTTTCCTTTTAATTTCGTGCATCCTTTACCTATATATAGGGGTGCTGCACTTCATTATTCTTTAGTGATTAATTGAATGAAAGTTTATACTTTGTTATTCACTTTTCTTTATTTTGGCTTAAGTAATTTGCATGCTTGTTAATTGCTAAAGTACAGGAACTATAGGCTAATTAGATAATTGCTCTATCTAATTGCATGCTTTGTTTCACCTCTAGAAATCATCCCTTGGTTCGAATTGCGTGTTTAATTTAACTTGTTAAATTAGTAGTCTGTCGAATCCAAGGGTAAGGATTCTTGAGTTTTAAGAGCTGCGTCTTGCAATCAGAATTTCTTGGCTATTTTTCGCATTGAGTTCTTATTTTCACATGTTGGAATCAAGGGTGACAAAGTGGACATCTTAATGAAGTTTGAATCCCTTTTAGTAGCTGATGAGGAAGATATCAGTGGCAATGAACAAGAACCGCTACGGCTGAAGCCGAGGCTTGTAACAAAGGAAGAATGTGAAACTACTAATACATAGCAAAGCTACAGTGGCAGAAAATGAGAGAGAAGATGGAGATAATTTTTGATTTCATATATTGTAAATGATGAGGATATCCAAGGCTAAAAACAACACAAATTATGAGTTAGAATCCATAAAGCCAACTGGAAGGCAAAGTCCTTGAGAAGAATGCTGGGAAGAGTAGAAGAGTTATGCTATTCAAAGATCCCTGAAGGAAATGCATCTCCAAACTCTTCACAATAAAGAAAGGGTCATTTCTTGAAGTTCTTGAAGACACCGGAAGGTTCTTGGACTTTAAAGAGAATCTTGAAATTCTTGAAGAATCTTGAAGTTCTTGAGTTTTGACATTCCGAAATGATTTCGGGAGTTTCCAGAAGATTCCATAAGCTCCCTACACTATCATCACCATGCGCTATCAATTTAGGCCGAACCGCCATTGAAGCCCACTCCACTCCAAAGTTCGGCCAACCCAAGCCCACAAGGAAGTTTCCATGCACCTAGGGTTAAGGTTAGAGTAAGGGATAAGGATTTGTGCATGTTTCCTATTCCTACTCCTAGTTTGTTACAAGCTAGTTAGGTTGTTACAAGTTTGTTACAACTAAATTAACTTGGTAGTTTCCAAAAAGGAATCCCTTCTTGATCTTCCTTTTGGATAAGATTTATATTTATTTTCCTACCTATTTTAATGTGTAATTTCGTCCATATGCCATTCCATAGACAAATTAGGCAACTACCAAAACCTAGTTCCTTGAGGTTTCTGGTTTGTAAGAAATCAATCTCTTGATTGGTTTTGCAATTCTAATTGTTTTCCTAGTATAATTAGGTTAGAATTTCGTTCTCCCCCTTCCATAAAGGAGACTTAATTCATCCACCATTTTCCTTGTTCATTTTTGACTTGGTTTGTAAGGAAAATCCAATTCTGACTGGTTTCCACTTTTACTTCTTTCAGTTATTCTTTTCCTTTTGTAAGTTGGACACCCCCATACCTATAAATAGGGGTGCCAACCACGAAATTAGAGAGTTGATTAATTGATTTAAGTTATAGTTTTTATACTTCTTTAATCACTCATTTTATTTTGGGCTTAAGTAATTTGCATGCTTTGTTAATTACTATAAAGTACAGGAACCATAGGCTAATAGATAATTGCTCTGTCTATTGCTAAGCTTTATTTCAATTCTTTAATTCTCCACTTGGTTTGAATTGCGTGTTTAAATTACTTAGTTAATTTAGTAGTCTGCCGAATCCAAGGGTAAGGATTCTAGAAGTTAAGAGTTGCGTCTTGCATTCAGACTTTCCTTGGCACTTTCCGCAACGAGTTCTTGGATTTCTCGGCATGGAGTTCAGGGGTTCACATAAGTAAAACTATGTATTTTGATTTCGAGTACCTTGGATAGAGGGGATTTTTCGTGCTCGAACTATACGATCTGTGAGGACCCAAAATTTTGGACTAGAATTCAAAACGAATAAAGAGTAAAATAGACCTTTGCTTGCTTTTTAGTTGTAACATGAATGCTGGAATTCATGTATTGATTGAATGATTGATTGATTGATTGCTCGATTGAATACTTAATTGATTGATTGATTGCTCGATTGAATGCTTGAGTGATTGACTGAATTGCTTGTTAAAGTGGGTATAGGATTCATCCTAAAATGACATAAGGAAAGTAGGAAAAAGAAAGGAAAATAACACATCCGAGATGACGTGCGAGTCACATGAATGCTCGCAAAGCCAATAACTCAGAAAGGAAAGAACCTAAAAGATTGCGTTGTGTGAGAACCTGTGCGAGTCGGATGACTCCTTGCAAGAAGGAAATCGGAACCAAATATTTAATTAAGGAATTGAAAATCAAGATTAATCCGATGGAAGGAAACTACTGAATTTATACACACCTTAATTATTGAAGGATTTTGATGCAACCCTAACCTAATGAGTGGCATAAATACATCCTTAAAGAAAAAGTTGAAATTTTTTTTTTAAGAAACCTCGTGAGGAGAGCTTGTAGTCGTCGCAGTCGTTGAACAACCGCCCCTGCACCGTTGTTGAACAACCGCCGCCGCACCGTCACCCCCGTTGAAGTCCTTTAAGTTTGTGGTAATCTTAGGACCTCACACTGAGTTTTAATTCATAATTTCAGATTGAAATTAGAAATAAAAGCATGAATGTTTAAGAAAAACTTGAAGAACAAGTAATCGAGTTCTTGCATGAAAATTGATAGAAATTGTGTTCTTAGGATGTTGATGTATCTCTTGTATGTTAAACTAACTAGGATTGTTGCCTCTAGTGTTTAAATGGATCGTAATGATTAAATTAGAAATCAAAATATTGAAGAATTGCTGTAAAGAAACCTTTTTTCTGAGCCCAGTTCGGAGCGAGATTTAATCTTGTTAAAGTAATCATTTTTATTTTTATTTTTGCAAAATTACTGCTTCTAGATATATATGTTACGCATTAGATTCTTGCTTTTAGATTAGTCTAAATCGAATTGGAACTGTATTTAAAATAGCCGCAACAGTAGTAGCTTGAACAAGTAGTTTCTGGAAAATCTGCCTGACCTGTGAGTTATCATTCGAGTTGCACGGATTATCGCACTAGACATAAAGTTGCCTTTTCTGAAATTGTAAAACTTGAAACTTGAAGAACACGTAGAACACAATATTCCCAGGTGCGAGGAATCGTACGAGTCGTACGCTTCATCGGACACCCTCCAGAATCGAAATTGCCTTATTTTCAGAAATTGGTTTTATTCCCAAAAGTTTACCTTATTTCTAAAAGTGACACAAAAGTATTTAGTATGGTCGTTATATAGAAGTTGACCATATTTTCAGAACTTGACCTTATTTTCAAAAGTGACTTGAAACCTTGACCAATGACCTTGACCATTGACCATAGTTGACCTAAAGTCAAAGTCAGACATAGTTGACCTAAAGTTAAAGTCAAGCATAGTTGACTTAAAGTCAAATGTAGTTGACTGAAAAGTCAAAGTTAAACCTTGTTGACAAAAACTCAAATTTGAAAGTAAAATGTAAATTCAATGATGCGAGCATCCCTAGTCCATTGACAAGTACACAGACAAGTGCATCCAGAGAAGTTGATGAGGTTCGGGTTCTACCCCGAGGCCCTACAATGCTTTAGAATCCAAGTCCATATGAAAGGGATCTACTTGTAGATATCATTGGGCCAATGACGCGGAGCAGAGCAAGAAGAGTTCAAGAAGATCTCAACAATCTTGTGCAAGCTTGCTCACAGGATGCTCAACTGATAGTAGAAGCCAACGCCTTGGAGAATTAATGTGAACCCTTGATTCCAACTTGTGAAAGCAAGAACTCAATGCGAAAATTTGTCAAGGAAAGTCTGTATGCAAGACGCGGCTCTCAAAACTCAAGAATCCTTACCCTTGGATTCAGCAGACTACTAATTTAACAAGTTAAATTAAACACGCAATTTGAACCAAGTGATGAATTCTAGAGGCGAAACAAAGCATGTAATAGGGCCATTATCTAATTAGCCTATAGTTCCTGTACTTTAGTAATTAATAGGCATGCAAATTACTTAAGCCAAAATAAAGGAAAAATAAGGTATAGGAAGCACGAAATTTACAAGGAAAAATAAGGAAAGAAAACACAAAATTGGAACTTAATCAAGAGATTAAGTAACTCACAAAAATCAGCAAGAAAAAGGAATTTGTTTGCTGAAAAAGTAAAAGAAAAGAAGGGGAAATTTCGTCTTCCATAAGGAAAGGTTATAAACGAAATTCTCAAGGAAAAAGGAAGAGGAAATTTTCTAAAATAAAGTGAAAAAAAGAAAAGAGGAAACTTAAACAAGAGATTAAGTAACCATAACAAGAATTGGAAACAAGGAGAAAAGAAGCATCTCCTTATTTTTGGAAATAACAAAGATGGAAAATATGAAGAGAATTAGGTAACATGCATAATATCGTAATTTCTCTTAAACCCTAGAACACTTAAGTAAAAACCCTAATTTGCATGTGGACTTCCTTGTGAGCTTCTTGGGCTTGACCGAATTTGAAGTAGATGGACTTGAGGGAATTTGGCCCAATTAATGTAGCATGATGATGTAGATGTAGGAAGCTTCTGGAATTTTGTGGAAGCTTCTGGAATCATTTTTGAAATTCAAAAACATTTCATTCCAAAAATTCTTCAACATAGTGAAATCTCCATTTCTTCACTGGAAAGACTAGTTACCATTTCCACCATTTCTTTAACTTGTAAATACCATTTCCACAACTTGGAAATACCATCTCTACTATTTCCGTAGATAGGATGATTAGTTTCACCATTTCCACTTTGATGGCAAGTAGGGTAACTCTTTCAATCTTCATTTCCTTCTCATTAAGGTCATTGGAGCTTTTGTTTGACCTCGTGGATTTTGGCTCCTATTTTGTGTTATTTTAGCCTTGGATTTCCTCATCATTCACTTTCGGTTGGAAGGACGAATCCAAATTGTTGCGCAAACTAAAACAGAACAAGTCAGTACTATTACCACATGAAAATAGATCATACTTACCAGACACTGCTTTCAAGGACACTGATAATCATTCTCAATTCTTCAAGAACCTCTCAAGAGCCTTTTAGTTGCTTGCAAGAAACTATCGGGAAGCATCTAAAATCTCATGAACTTATCCATACTTCTCAAGAATAATTACTTATCAACACAAAATACAGTATTTTAGCCAACTTTATGCAATAAGCACAATTTACCGCAGTAACTAGGACAAAGTGATGAGGGAATCCTAAGTCCATCGACAAGTCCACAGACAAGTGAGTCCAGAGAAGTTGAGGAGGTTCGGGTTCTACACCGCGGCCCAACAATGCTTCAGGATCCAAGTCCATATCAAAGGGATCCACTCGTAGATATCATTGGGCCAATAACAAGAAGCAGAGCAAAGAAAGTTCAAGAGACTCTCAACAACCTTGTACAAGCTTGCCGACAGGATGCTCAATTGATAGTAGAAGCCAACGCCTTGGAGAACAAAGCCGAAAATGTTCAAATTGCAACTCTCCTTACAAATCTTGAAGAAGAGGAGCAATTCGCCATTCCACAATGAAGAGAAGGCTGTTTTCTTGAAGTTCTTGAAGACGCCAGAAGGTTCTTGGACTTGAAAGAGACGTTTCTTGAAGTTCTTGATTTTCTTGAAAATCTTGAATTTCATATTTTTCAGAATCTTGAAATTCTTGAAAATCTTGATTCCGAAATGATTTCGAGAGATTCCAGAAGATTCCGAAAGCTCCCTACACCATTCTGCCATCAACAACAGGCCGAATGTCCATGGAGTCCAGTCCACATCAACCAATTCGCCCAGCCCATCAAAAAGCCCACACGCAAGGTCTACTCCATTAAGGTTTGCGAAATTAAGGGTTAGGGTTTGGGGGAAAATAAGGGTTTGTGCATGTTCCCTATTTTGCCCTTAGTTTGTTAGTTTCCAAAAAAGATCCCTTCTTGATCTCCTTTTTGGAGTAGGATTTCCAATTCCTTTTCCTTCTTGTTTTTACTTGTAATTTTGGCTGCCATTAGCTTAAGGTGACCGAATTTCCTTTTTCTTTTACCATTACCCACTTCTTTCAGGTTTTGGTATTGTAAAGGAAATCAATCTCTTGATTGGTTTCCAATTCTAATTCTTTTCCTACTTCTTTTTGGGTAGAATTTCGGCTGCCCCTTTTCTTATAAATAGGCAGTCAAAACCACCATAATAAATTAAATATTCAGATCTTAAAACTATTAGTTTGAGTACTCTCCCTTTATTGCTTTATGTATTTTGCATGCTGGTAATTTATATATTGCATGAAACTTAGCTTAATTAGGTTATTTGCTCTACCTAATTAAAATCGCATGTTTCACCTCTTTTCTTACTTGGTTCGAAGCCCTTGAGTAAATTAGCTTAGGTTGGTTTATTTTTGTTAACTGGATTTTCGGTAAGTTAAGAGTTCA
The DNA here is from genome assembly GCA_016801395.1 of Leptodermis oblonga. Classification (NCBI taxonomy): domain Eukaryota; kingdom Viridiplantae; phylum Streptophyta; class Magnoliopsida; order Gentianales; family Rubiaceae; genus Leptodermis; species Leptodermis oblonga. Next base: position 41,133 of record VMRK01000157.1, read on the forward strand.
TACGAGCTACGCCGCGTAATCAGACTTTCCTTGGCAATTCATCAGCATGTGTACCGTGGTCCACATTAATTGGTATCAAAGCTTGGGCTGGTTTTGTGGTTGGAGGAGGTTGAAGTAACACAACCAAATATTTATCAGGTGTTTTCTTTTCCTACTTCTTGCTTTTCTTTTCGAAATTGTTGGAAATTACGCATCTGTGGGGGGAAAATTTTTTTTCTTCTCCTTCTTTAAATAAAATAAAATAATTGGGTTTGGGTTTTTGGCTTTTGCTTAGGGTTTCGGTTTTGTTGAATCTTTAGTCACCTTTTCTTGGCACCACTAGGGTTTGCGAGACACTTTTAGTGCTGCTGTTTTGCGTCTAAATTGCTGGGTTTTTACTACTATTTTATACTCCTCTTGTTCTATTTTTGTCCAAGTTGGTGAGTTTTTGCGGCTGATGTTAAGCAGCTCACCTTATCTGCACTTTGAGATTTGCCTACGCTAGTTGGATACCTTTTTTTGAATTCTTGAAAATATATTGAATTCTTAGTTTAGTATCCTTGGCTCCTGAAATTATCTCTGGGAATTGGTTAGTGACTCAAACTTGAAAACTTTGCTAACCCTAGGGCTTTTTGTTCTTAAAATCGCAAACTTGGTGTTTTTTTCCTGCCACTTGGGGGTTTAAAATTCGTAATTAGGTTATCTGCATATTGAAAGAATTGATAATTTGCTGGGATTGGTTTCTTTGATTACCTATCGGGTTGGTGATCTCTTCTTTGGTTAGTTTTAGGACTTTCTTAAAGTTGTTCAACTCTGCTTATTTCTTGATTCTGTTCAATTCTTGAATTGCCCTGCTTTCAACTGCTAGTTGTATCTTTTCAAGATACCTGAACATTTACTCTTGAATTATAGTTTGGATTTTGTCATCGTGCACACCCATCTTTTCTGAAATTTGAGGGCTTCACCCCGAAATTTCTTTGTTGTGTACCTCTTATCTGAACTATATTACAAATATCGTTTGCAAAAAGATTTTTCAACTCCAAAATAGAACCAAGTATCTATTTGTTCGAAAATTTGTGCTTTTTCCTTAAGTATCATTGCTGTGTGTGAATTGTTGTTTGCCTTATACATTTGTCAATACCGGGAGGTAGAGTGGAAAAAGGCTTGAGTGAACATACTATAAGGGCGCCACCCTAGAGTGAAACACTGGTTTGTGTGTAGCTGTTAGGTGGGATACACTTGGGGGACAAGGGGGTAAGGTTACTACTCATTTTTCCTTGTTCTTAGCAGATAGATTTTCGCCTATAACCGATGTCAGGAGGTGCTTCTGTCCCTTTGGGAAGTGAGCAAATACTGGCTGCGATAGCGCAACTCTCTGCATGATTTGCTACCCTCACGGAGGAGGTTGCTGACCTGCGGGCCGAACGAGAACAAAGGCATACAGAGTCAGAGGAGGACACTCCTGCCAATGACAACAATGCCATTGACAAGCCTTTCGAGGGTCTCAGTCAATGCAAAACGAATGTTCCACCCTTCGCCAGCGGTACGAATCCGGAGGATTACCTAGACTGGGAGATGAAGATGGAGCGCATCTTCGAGCTTCATGCAATCCCAGAACACAAGAAGGTCCCACTCGCGGTGGTACATTTCACGGACTATGCCCTGGTCTGGTGGAATCAAGAGATGGACCAACGAAGGAATACGCGTCCCATGTGGGCCGTGCTCCGCCTTTAACTTGGTATGATTTGACTACTTCCATGCGTAGAACTTTTGTTCCTGATTATTATTTTAGAGAATTGTATAGGAAATTACATACTCTTGTACAAGGACCTTTATCTGTAGACGCATACTATAGAAATTTAGAGATGGCCAAAATTAGGGCAAATGTACAGGAAGACGAGGCTGCTTCAATGGCTCGTTTTCTTAATGGCCTAAACAGGGGTATAGCTTTAGCCGTTGAACTTCAGAATGCAACAACTTTGATGGACATGTTGCACAAAGCTCGGGTCATGGAGGAATACCTGAAGACAGTTTGATGAGGGCATCCAAAGTCAAGCAACAAGTCAAAGTCAAGCTATAAGTGATTCCGGAGAAGCTGAGGAGGAGGTTCGAGTTCTACATCGAGGCCCGACAATGCTTCAGGATCCAAGCCCATATCAGAGGGATCCACTTGTAGACATCACTGGGCCCATGACCAGAAGCAGAGCGAAGAAGGTTCAAGATGCACTCAACAACCTTGTTCAAGCTTGCCATCAGGATGCTCAGTTAATTGTAGAAGCCCACGCCTTGGAGGAAAATGGAGGAAATGTGCGATTTGCAACTCTTCTAACTATCTTTGAAGAAGAGGCGCAAATCACAATGTCCTAATGAAGAAGGAGGTTGTTTCTTGAAGTCTTGAAGATGCCGGAAGGTTCTTGGGCTTTAAAGAAACAATTCATGAAGATTCCCTACAATTTGGGCCGATCCAAAACTCATGGACCAGCCCATAAGTTTCGGACAGCCCAAAAGGAAGCAAGGAGAAGCCGCACAAGCAAGCCCAACGGCTAGTTACTAATTAGGGAATTTCTTGTAACTTAATTAAGTTGTTTCTTTTATTTTTAAGTTAGTTTCCAAAAAGGGTTTCCTTATTCTTTTTGGAAGTAGGATTTTTATTCTTTTCCATATTTTTAGTTACAATTTCCGGCTGCCACTTGTTAAGGGTAAAATCCGAAAATTGCTTTCCTTTTCTTACCATTCCTACTTCTTTCCGGGTTTGGTAATTGTGTAAAAAAATTAACCTCTTGGTTAATTTCTAATTCTAGTTCTTTTCTTTTTCTACTTCTTGTATTTTTCGGCCACCCTACACTTATAAATAGGGGCCGACTTCTTCAATAATACTTAGCGTATTTCAGATCATAAACTTAGTGTTTGAAGTACCTCCTTTTATTGCTTTATGTATTTGCATGTCGTAATTTACATACTTGCATGAAACTTAGCTAATTAGGTTCTTGCTCTGCCTAATTATTCGCATGTTTCACATCTCTTTCTTGCACTTGGTTCGCATTTATAAACAAGTTAGCTAGGTTAGCTTTCCTTTGTTTTCGCTTAAGTCCGAACGTGAGTTAGAGGTTTTGTAAGAGCTTGTCACTTAATCACAAGGTCCTTGGCAACATTATCCGCATGTGTACAACCGTCCACATCAATTTGTATCAGAGCTAAGGAGTGGTTTCGTGACTGGAGGAGGTCCAAGACCGAATCTTTATCAGGTGTTTTCTTTTCCTTATCTTAATTTTCGGATTAGAACTCATCTTCTTGGGGAAATTTTTTTTCTTTCAAGCTATCAAATTTGCGATTTTTGGTACTGTTTTCTATCTTTTAAAATCGCAAATTTCTTTAAAATTCGGATATCCTTGCTGTAAATTTTCAGAACTTAAAATCGGGCCTTAATTTTCAAACTAGGGTTCGGGTTTTTGTGACTTTAGGGTTTTTCGGATTTTCCGTCGCTAATTCTCGAGACGCTAGGGTTTGTTTGCTCAGCTTTTTGCGACACTTTGCTACCCCTTTTTCGTGCTGAATTTTCTTGAAAATTGTGAGTTTTGCGGTTGATGTTAAGCAGCTCACTTGTTTGCGCATTGTAAAATTGCATGCTCTAAAGTTTGGGATACCTTCTTTTGAATTCTTGAAAATATAGTGAATTCTTGATTTTGTATCCTTGTGCTGTTAAGATTATCCCTAGGAAGTGGTTAGTAGGTCAAAAATTACACTTGCTTACCCTAGGGTTTTCGCTTCATTAAATCGCATATTGCTGAAATTTGGTACTATTTTCGGCCAATTAGGGGGTTAGAAAATCGCAATTTTAAGTGCTGTTTTGCTTGAAATGAATTAAGAATTTGTGGGGATTGGTTTCTTGATTACCTATTGGGTGGGTGATCGCTTCTTTGGGTAGTTTAGTACTTTCCTGAAGTCGTTTCAACTCTGCTAATTTTCTTTGATTCTATTCAATTTTGAATTGCCCTGCTTTCAATTGCCTAGTCATCTTTTCGTGCTACCTGGACATTTGCTCTTAAATTATAGTTTGGATTTTGTCATCGTGCACACTCATCTTTTCTGAAATTTGAGGGCTTAACCCCAAAATTTCCTGTTGTGTACTTCATATCTGAGCTATATTACAAAATATCATTTTGCGAAAAGATTTTTCAAAATAGAACCAAGTGTGGTTTTTGCGAAAATTTTTGCTTCTTTCTTAAGTGTCATTACTTTTGTGTGAATTGCTGCTTGCCTGATACATTTATCAATACCGGGAGGTAAAGAGGTAAAAGGCTTGTGTGTTCATATTATACAGGGCACCACCCTAGAGCGATACACGGGGTTTGTGTGTAGCTGTTAGGTGGGAAACACTTGGGGGAACAAGGGGGTAAGGTTATTTCACTTTTCCTTGTTCTTAGCAGACAGGTTTTCGCTTGTTTTTACCAATGTCAGGTGGTAGTGCTCCTAACCCTCTGGGGAACGAGCAAATTCTAGCTGCGATTGCGCAACTATCCGCGCGATTCGCTACACTCACGGAGGAAGTCGCCGAACTCAAGATAGAACGGGATCAGAGGCACACAGACTCAAACGACGAAGTTGCCGCTCCAGGCACCAACGCCGCAGACCAGCCTTTCGCAGGCCTCAGTCAGTGCAAGACAACCGTTCTGCCCTTTGCCGGAGGCACGAATCCAGAGGACTATCTCGACTGGGAGATGAAGATGGAGCGCATCTTTGAACTTCATGCGATCCTGGAACATAAGAAAGTCCAACTTGCAGTGGTCCATTTCACCGATTATGCCGTAATCTGGTGGAATCAGCAGATGGATCAACGCAGAAACACGCGTCCCATGCGGGCCCGTGCTCCGCCTCTCTCGTGGTTTGATTTGACTACATCTATGCGTAGGACTTTTGTACCGGACTATTATTTTAGAGAATTGTATAGGAAATTACATACTCTTGTACAGGGTTCTATGTCTGTAGATGAATATTATAGAAAACTAGAGATGGCTAAAATTAGGGCTAATGTACAGGAAGATGAGCCCGCATCTATGGCTCGTTTTCTTAACGGTTTAAACAGGGGTATTGCTTTAGCTGTTGAATTGCAGAATGCTACGACTCTGACAGACATGCTGCATAAGGCTCGGGTCATGGAGGAGTATCTGAAGTCCGTTCCACCAATCCGGACGCCAACCAGCGCACCACCAGCTTGGCGCAAGAACCCAGCCTATTCTCCACCGGCAAGGAGGCCGATCATGTCTGAGCGCAAAGCCCTAGTCCCTGTTGCCGCCGCCACCTCTTCTTCATCACAGCAGAAGACGCCATTCACTCCCAGACAGTCCATCAGCAACGTAACTTCCCACAAGTGTTCAGGCCGTGGCCACTACATGCGTGACTGTCCCAACATCCGGAAGGTATTATTGGGCCAAGATGGTGAGTACATTTCAGAGGACGATGAAGAGGAACCACACGTTGACCCTAAACAGGAGTTGACTGACAGCACTCCATCTGCACCAGTGGAGCAATTCGAGTTCCTTGAAGAATATCCATCTCAGAACTTGGTTACTTGCACTCTGACTATTGATGAAGGGCATCCAAAGTCAAGTAACAAGTCAAAGTCAAGCTACAAGTGATTCCGGAGAAGCTGAGGAGGAGGTTCGAGTTCTACATCGAGGCCCGACAATGCTTCAGGATCCAAGCCCATATCAGAGGGATCCACTTGTAGACATCACTGGGCCCATGACCAGAAGCAGAGCGAAGAAGGTTCGAGATGCACTCAACAACCTTGTTCAAGCTTGCCATCAGGATGCTCAGTTAATTGTAGAAGCCCACGCCTTGGAGGAAAATGGAGGAAATGTGCGATTTGCAACTCTTCTAACTATCTTTGAAGAAGAGGCGCAAATCACAATGTCCTAATGAAGAAGAAGGTTGTTTCTTGAAGTCTTGAAGATGCCGGAAGGTTCTTGGGATTTAAAGAAACAATTCATGAAGATTCCCTACAATTTGGGCCGATCCAAAACTCATGGACCAGCCCATAAGTTTCGGACAGCCCAAAAGGAAGCAAGGAGAAGCCGCACAAGCAAGCCCAACGGCTAGTTACTAATTAGGGAATTTCTTGTAACTTAATTAAGTTGTTTCTTTTATTTTTAAGTTAGTTTCCAAAAAGGGTTTCCTTATTCTTTTTGGAAGTAGGATTTTTATTCTTTTCCTTATTTTTAGTTACAATTTTCGGCTGCCACTTGTTAAGGGTAAAATCCGAAAATTGCTTTCCTTTTCTTACCATTCCTACTTCTTTCCGGATTTGGTAATTGTAAAAGAAATTAACCTTTTGGTTAATTTCCAATTCTAGTTCTTTTCTTTTTCTACTTCTTGTATTTTTCGGCCACCCTACACTTATAAATAGGGGCCGACTTCTTCAATAATACTTAGCGTATTTCAGATCATAAACTTAGTGTTTGAAGTACCTCCTTTTATTGCTTTATGTATTTGCATGTCGTAATTTACATACTTGCATGAGACTTAGCTAATTAGGTTCTTGCTCTGCCTAATTATTCGCATGTTTCACATCTCTTTCTTGCACTTGGTTCGCATTTATAAACAAGTTAGCTAGGTTAGCTTTCCTTTGTTTTCTCTTAAGTCCGAACGTGAGTTAGAGGTTTTGTAAGAGCTTGTCACTTAATCACAAGGTCCTTGGCAACATTATCCGCATGTGTACAACCGTCCACATCACAGTTCCACTCGTCCGGATGCCTACCAGCGCCCCACCGGCTTGGAGAAAGAATCCGGTTTACTCCCCACTTGCTAAGAAGCCCTTTACGTCAGAACGGAAGGCTATAGTCCCCGCCACCACCACGTCTTCATCCCAATCCAGAACGCCATCAACACCTCGGCAATCCATTAGCAATGTCACTTGCCACATATGCTCTGACCGTGGCCACTACATGAGCGATTGTCCTAACATCCGGAAGGTCTTATTGGGGCGAGATGGTGAGTACATTTTTGAAGAAGATGAAGAGTAACAAACCGTTAACCCCTTGTCGGAGTTAACTGACAGCACGAAGTCTGCATCGGTAGAGCAATTTGAGTTTATCGAAGATCCTAATCAGAACTTGGTTACTAGCACCTTGACTGCAGCTGCTGTCCAGGATACGTCTCAACGGACAAACATCTTCCACGCCAGGACTAAGGTCAATGGGAAGTTCTGTGTTCTGATCATTGATGGAGGGAGTTGCACAAATGTGGCCAGTGAATATATGGTCGAAAAGCTGAAGCTCCCCATACTCAATCGTCCACGTCCTTATCGGCTCCAATGGGTCGACAGCTCAGATGGCTATAGAGTCACAAAGCAGGTAAGCGTACCATACGCTATCGGGAAGTTCGAATCCACTGTTTTATGTGATGTTCTGCCAATGGAGGCTTGTCACATTCTGCTCGGACACCCATGGCTCTTCGACTTGAAGGCAACTCATGATGGGGTCGCCAACACTTACTCGGTCTGCCAGGAGGGCAAGATCCACACGTTCTTACCTATGCCACCTAATGAAGTGCGTTTAGATGCAATCCGAATGAAGGACACCCTCCCAAATGGGAAGCTGGAAAGCGCCTAGATAAGGGGAAAGGGAAAGAACTTGTAATGGGTAGTAAGGCGAAATCTGATAAGCCTAATCAGGAAGAAGTTAGAAGTAGTTTTTTCGCTACAGTGGGGGAAATAGAACAAGTGTTAGGTAACAAAGGTTGTGTACTAGTTTTAGTATGTAAAGATACTTGTGCTAACCCTGACGATATCCCTCGGGATATTTCTATAGAAGTTGATTGTTTGTTGCAGGAATACAACGATGTCTTTCAAGGAGAGCTGCCGCAGGGATTGCCACCTCTGCGTGGGATTGAACATCAAATCGACTTCATACCTGGCGCATCTATTCCAAATTGACCTGCCTACAAAGCAAATCCAGAGGAAACAAAGGAATTGCAGAAGCAGATCGACAAGCTTTTGGCTAACGGTCAGGTAAGGGAATCACTTAGTCCTTGTGCTGTACCTGTAATTCTTGTACCTAAGAAAGATGGTACATGGAGAATGTGTGTTGATTGTAGAGCTGTTAATAAGATAACAATCAAGTATAGGCATCTTATCCCTAGGCTTGATGACATGTTAGAGGACTTGTATGGCTCAACGATTTACACTAAAATAAATCTTACACAAGGCTATCATCAAATTCGCATGAGGGAGGGAATGAATGGAAAACTGCTTTTAAAACTAAGTTTGGTTTGTATGAGTGGTTAGTAATGCCCTTCGGCCTAACAAATGCACCTAGTACTTTTATGCGATTAATGAATCATGTGCTTAGAAAGTTCATAGGGAAGTTTGTTCTGGTTTATTTTGATGATATCTTGATCTATTTCAGAGACATGAAATCGCATGTAGAACATATTCGCTTGGTATTAATATAATTACGTGCTAATAAATTGTATGCCAATGTGAAGAAATGTACTTTCTGTGTTGAGGAAGTTGTGTTTCTTGGTTTTGTGGTCTCTAAAGCTGGTGTCCAAGTTGACGACACCAAGGTGAAAGCCATTAGGGAGTGGTCTACACCAACCTCGGCCGCACAGCTAAGGTCTTTCCACGGTTTGGCTGGATTTTACCGATGGTTTGTGAAAAGGACTTTCCCACCAAAGTAGCACCTCTGAATGATTTGTGCAAGAAGAATGTTCCATTCGTGTGGGGGCAAGCTCAGGAAAACGCCTTAATGGTTCTTAAGCATGATCTCACTCATGCACCTATTTTAGCATTACCTGATTTTGATAAAGTCTTTGAACTAAAGTGTGATGCATCAGGTATAGGAATTGGCGTAGTTTTAATGCAGGAAGGCAAGCCAATTGCCTATTTCAGTGAGAAGTTGAAGGGAGCTGCCTTAAATTATCCAACTTACAATAAGGAGCTCTATGCAGTTGTCCGTGCTTTCGAGACTTGGTCACATTATTTAATGGCCAAGGAATTTGTTGTTCACAGTGACCACGTGATGCGAACCCCTGATTCCCAACGCCTTTGGAAACCAAGAACTCTACACGGAATGTGCCAAGGAAAGTCTTAATGCAAGACACTGCTCTTAAACCCTAGAATCCTTACCCTTGGATTCGGCAGACTACTAACTTACAAAGGAAATTAAACACGCAATTCGAACCAAGTGGAGTAAACTAGAATTCGAAACAAAGCTTTGATTAATAGACAGAGCAATTATCTATTAGCCTATAGTTTCTTGACTTTTAGCAATTGACAAGCATGCAAATTACATAAGCCCAAAATAAAGGAGTGATTAAAGAAGTATAAATTCTAACTTAATCAATAATCAACTAAAAATAAAGTGAGGAATTCGGCTGCCTTATGTAGGGGAGGGTGGCCGAATTCTTTGACCTAAAACTACTAAGAAAAGGTAGTGAAATTGGAAACCAATCAAGAGATTGATTCCTTACAAAATCAAATCCTAAAGGAACTAGGATTGATTAAAGAAAGTAATTCGGCTGCACAAAGGGAAAGAGCTGGCCGAATTTACAATTAAAAATAAGGAAATAAAGAAGTAAAAATAAATCACAAAAAGGTTTCAAGAAGGTAAACATTTTTGGAAACTACCTACAAATCAGCCCAAGTTGTAACAAACTTGTAACAACCCTAACTAACTTGTAACAAACTTTGAGTAGAATTAGGAAACATGCACAAATCCTAATCCTTCCCTAACCTAAGCTTTCAAGTGGCGTGTGGGCTGCTCCTTGTGGGCTTTTGGTCTGGCCGAAATTGTGAAGTGGATTTCAAGGGGGTTTTGGCCCAAGTAAGATGGCGCATGGTGGAAATGATGTAGGGAGGTTCTGGAATCTCCCAGAATCATTTCAGAATGTCAAAAATCAAGAACTTCAAAATTCTTCAAGATTTTCAAAATTCTTCAAGATTCAGTAAGTTGCGAAATTCAAGATTTTCAAGAAAATCAAGAACTTCAAGAAATGCCCTTTCCTTCAGCTGGATTGATTAGTAGGTGCCATTTCCTCTGTGATGGAGAGTAAAGTGACGCTTTTATCCTTCCTTCTATTTTCATCAAGGGCGTTTGTGTCCGTAACGAGTTGGGTTTCTGTAGCACTCCTTTGAGCAAGGTTTTCAAGATCTTCTCTGAGCTTCCTTGTCCTTCTTCAGGTCATAGGCCCAACTATGTCAACGAACGGATCTCTTTGATATGGGCTCGGGTCCTGGAGCATTGGCGGGCCTCTATGGAGCACACGAACCTCTACTGCACTTTCTGAGTCCTCATTGCTTGAGCTGGGATCCTCTGTGTACTGACTTGGCATAGGGCTGGGGATGCCCTCATCACCACGAGTCCCTTAAACACTTAAAGGGACAGAGTAAGTTAAATAGACGTCATGCTAAATGGGTAATTTTATTGAAACTTTTCCTTAAATTATTAAATATAATAAAGGGAAAGATAATTTGGTTGCTGACGCTCTATCTCGCAGGTATGAAATGCTGGCTATTTTAGATCATTCTTTGCTAGGATTTGCATATCTAATGGATTTTTATGCTTCTGATATTGACTTTGCTACTTTATATAAATCATGTGTGATGAGGGCATCCAAAGTCAAGCAACAAGTCAAAGTCAAAATGCAAGTGATTCCGGAGAAGCTGAGGAAGATGTTCGAGTTCTACATAGAGGTCCTACAATGCTTCAGGATCCAAGTCCGTATCAGAGGGATCCACTTGTAGACATCACTGGGCCCATGACCAGAAGCAGAGCGAAGAAGGTTCGAGATGCACTCAACAACCTTGTTCAAGCTTGCCATCAGGATGCTCAGTTAATTGTAGAAGCCCACGCCTTGGAGGAGAAAGGAGGAAATGTGCAAATTGCGAATCTTCTACACATCTTTGAAGAGGAGGCGCAATTCACCAAGTCCAAATGAAGAAGAAGGCTGTTTCTTGAAGTCTTGAATATGCCGGAAGGTTCTTGGGCTTTAAAGAAACAATTCATGAAATTCCCTACACATTGGCCGACCCAAACTCATGGACCAGCCCACAAGTTTCGGCCCGCCCAAAGAACAAGAAGCCGCGCGGACAAGCCCACAAAGCAAGCCCACACGGTTCTTTAATTTAGTTAGGGTTTTTCGGATTTAATTAATTAAGTGTTTTATTTCTTTTAGTTAGTTTCCAAAAAGGGTTCTTTCTTGATCTCTTTTTGGGAGTAGGATTTTTATTCTTTCCTACTTGTTTTCGAATTAAGTTTCCTTCTTGTTTTGGTAGTTGTAAATTCGGCAATCACCCAATTATGAGGTGACCGAATTCTTCTTTCCTTTTCTTACCATTCCTACTTCTTTCCAGGTTTGGTAATTGTAAAAGAAATTAACCTCTTGGTTAATTTCCAATTCTAGTTCTTTTCTTTTTCTACTTCTTGTATTTTCGGCCACCCTACACTTATAAATAGGGGCCGACTTCTTCAATAATAATTAGCGTATTTCAGATCATAAACTTAGTGTTTGAAGTACCTCCTTTTATTGCTTTATGTATTTGCATGTCGTAATTTACATACTTGCATGAAACTTAGCTAATTAGGTTCTTGCTCTGCCTAATTATTCGCATGTTTCACATCTCTTTCTTGCACTTGGTTCGAATTCTAAACAAGTTAGCTAGGTTAGCTTTCCTTTGTTTTCTCGCAAATTCGAACGTGAGTTAGGGGTTTTATTTGAGCTTGTCACTTAATCACAAGGTCCTTGGCAACATTATCCGCATGTGTACAACCGTCCACATCAATGTGAATCTGGTGCATTCCATAAGTACTATAGACAGGATGGTTTCTTGTTTAGGGAACATAGGTTATGCGTCTCTCATAGTTCTACTAGGGAATTACTAGTTCGTGAAGCTCACAATGGGGGACTTATGGGTCATTTTGGTGTACATAAGACACTTGATGTGTTATAGGAACATATTTATTGGCCTCATATGCGAAAAGATGTACAGCATGTTTGCACCCGTTGCATTAATTGTTTAAAAGCTAAATCTACATCTAAGCCTCATGGACTTTACACGCCTTTACCTATCCCTTCTTTACCTTGGACTGACATTTCAATGGATTTTATTCTAGGTCTTCCGAGGACGCAACGAGGTAATGACTCCTTATTTGTCGTAGTCGATCGTTTTTCTAAAATGGCTCACTTATATTCCTTGCAGGAAATCAGATGATGCCAAACATGTTGCTGACTTGTGCTTTCAGAGGATAGTTTGGCTTCATGGTATTCCGCGCACTATTATTTCTGATCGCGACGTCAAATTTTTGAGTTACTTTTGGAAGACTTTGTGGTCGCTCCTTGGCACAAAACTATTGTTTTCGACTACAAGTCATCCCCAGACGGATGGTCAGACGGAAGTCACCAACTACACCATTGGCAATCTACTTCGGGCTTTAATACAGAAGAATCTCAAACGTTGGGAAGAAATCTTACCGGTTGCAGAGTTTCCCTATAACCGCACCAAGCACTCCGCAACAGGGTTCTGTTCATTCGAAGTTGCCTACGGCTTCACTCCTTTGACAGTTATGGATCTAATCCCTTTGCCGCTAAAGGAACATGTTAATCTCGATGATGCCCAGAAAACTGACACCGTCAAACGCCTACATGCCAAGGTTCGGTCAAACCTTGAGAAAAACTATACCAGAACCGCTGCCCATGCAAACTAATGAGGCCATCCCCAACCCATCGACAAGTCCAAGCAGAGAGGATCTGCAAGTTGAGGCAGAGGACTCGAGAAAGGAAGCAGAGCCTGTTCGTGTGCTACATCGAGGCCCAGCTATGCTCCAGGACTAGAGCCCATACCAGAGAGATTCATTGGTAGATATCGTTGGGCCAATGACACGCAGAAGGACAAGGAAACTCAAGGCCGACCTTGAGAACCTAGTCCAAGAGTGTTCCCGGCAATCCCAGATGGCATCCGAAGCACAAACCCCAGAAGATAAAGCCCAGAAGAGTCAGAAGGGTAAAATGGTCATTTTACTCACCATTTCCGAAAAGGGGTCTGAATTGAAGAATCATGAAGAAATGAAAAGTTTGTAAAATTTGAGTTTCAGAATGATTCCTGAAGCTTCCAGAAGTGATGTGGACCAAGGTACACATGTGGATGAATTGCCAAGGAAAGTCTGATTAAGTGGCGTAGCTCGTATAGACTCTTTACTTACCTGAAATCCAGATGACAAAAATAAACTAACCTAAGCTAATTTACTTAAAGAATTTGAACCAAGTAAGAAAAGAGGTTAAACATGCGAATTTAATTAGGTAGAGCAAATAACCTAATTAAGCTAAGTTTCATGCAATATATAAATTACCAGCATGATACATAAAGCAATAAAGGGAGAGTACTGAAACTATATTTTAAGATCTGAATACTTGTATTATTATGGAGGGTTCGGCTACCTATTTGTAAGGCAAAGGGCAGCCGAAATTCTACCCTAAAAGACTTAGGAAAAGAATTAGAATTGGAAACCAATCAAGAGATTGATTTCCTTTACAATACCAAAACCTGAACGTAATGGTAAAAGAAAAGGAAATTCGGTCACCCTAATCTAATGGTAGCTGAAATTACAAGTAAAAACAAGGAGGAAAAGGAATTGAAAATCCTACTCCAAAAAGGAGATCAAGAAGAGATCCTTTTTGGAAACTAATAAACTAAGGGCAAAATAGGGAATATGCACAAACCCTTATTTTCCCCCAAACCCTAAACCTTACTTTCGCAAACCCTAATGGACTAGGCCTTGCGTGTGGGCTTCTTGATGGGCTGGCCGACTTGATGATGTGGAATGACTCCATGGATTGGGTCGGCCCAATTGTTGATGGCGCATGATGGAATGGTGTAGGGAGCTTTCGGAATCTTTGGGAATCTCCCGGAATCATTTCGGAATCAAGATTTTCAAGATTCTGCAAAATATGAAATTCAAGATGATGTGGACGGTTGTACACATGCGGATAATGTTGCCAAGGACCTTGTGATTAAGCGGCGAGCTCTTAGAATTCTCTAACTCACGTTCAGCTAAGAGAAACAAAGAAAAGCTAACCTAGCTAGTTTGTTTTATAGTCGAACCAAGTGTAAGAAAGAGATTTGAAACATGCGAATAATTAGGTAGAGCAAGAACCTAATTAGCTAAGTTTCATGCAATTATGTAAACTACAACATGCAAATACATAAAGCAATAAAAGGAGGGTATTCAAAACACTAAGTTTTTATGATCTGAATACTTGTGATTTATTGAAGGGGGCGGCTACCTATTTATAGGTGAGGTAGCCGAATACAAGAAGGTAGAAAGAGGGAAGAATTAAAATTGGAAATTAACCAAGAGGTTAATTTCCTTTACCAAACCCTGAAAGAAGTAGGAATGGTAAGAAAAGAAAGAAAGAAATTCGGTCACCTCTTTTCTTTGGGTGATTGCCGAAATTGCAAGGAAAAGAATAAGGAAAAGAATAAAACTCCTACTCCCAAAAAGAATAAGGGAACCCTTTTTGGAAACTAACTTAAAAGAATAAAAGAACATAATTAATTAAAAGAAGAAATCCCTAATTTTAACTAAGTAGCCGTGTGGGCTTTTCTCTTTGGGCTGTGCGGCTTCCTTGCTCCTTTGTGCTGGCCGAAAACTTGTGGGCTGGTCCATGAGTTTTGGGTTGGCCCAAATTGTAGGGAATTTCATGAATTGTTTCTTTAAAGCCCAAGAACCTTCCGGCATCTTCAAGACTTCAAGAAACAGCCTTTTTCTTCATTAGGACTTTGTGATTTGCGCCTCTTCTTCAAAGATGTGTAGAAGAGTTGCAAATCGCACATTTCCTCTATTTTCCTCCAAGGCGTGGGCTTCTACAATTAACTGAGCATCCTGATGGCAAGCTTGAACAAGGTTGTTGAGTGCATCTCGAACCTTCTTCGCTCTGCTTCTGGTCATGGGCCCAGTTATGTCTACAAGTGGATCCCTCTGATAAGGGCTTGGATCCTGAAGCATTGTCGGGCCTCGATGTAGAACTCGAACCTCCTCCTCAGCTTCTCCGGAATCACTTGTAGCTTGACTTTGACTTGTTGCTTGACTTTGGATGCCCTCATCACAAGATTTTCAAGAAAATCAAGAACTTCAAGAAACGTCTCTTTAAAGTCCAAGAACCTTCTGGTGTCTTCAAGAACTTCAAGAAACAGCCTTCTCTTCATTGTGGAATGGGGAATTGCGCCTCTTCTTCAAGAATTGTAAGGAGAGTTGCAATTTGAACCTTTTTAGCTTTGTTCTCCAAGGCGTTAGCTTCTACTATCAATTGAGCATCCTGTCGGCAAGCTTGTACAAGGTTGTTGAGAGTCTCTTGAACCTTCTTTGCTCTGCTTCTTGTCATTGGCCCAATGATATCTACAAGTGGATCCCTTTGATATGGACTTGGATCCTGAAGCATTGGTTGGCCTCGGTGTAGAACCCGAACCTCCTCAGCTTCTCTAGACTCACTTGTCTGTGGACTTGTCGATGGACTTGGGATGCCCTGATCAAGAAGCTTCCTACACTTTTCACAGACACGCCATTGAGTTTTGGGCCGAATCCCCTTGCAACCCACCTTCATAAATTTGGCCAGCCCAGACCACGAGAAGGAGACGAAATTCCGAAATTGGGAAGCCCAATTGAGAAGCCCAATCCGAAATTGTGAAGGGTTTTAATTAAGGAGTTAGTTTTAGTTTAGAACTTAAGTTAATTATAGTAGTAGTTTTCAATGAGAGTTCCTTCTTAAACTGTTGTTGTATTTTAATTTTACTTCTTATTTTTAAGATAATTTTCGGCTGAAATTATCCAATAATTCACCGGAATATTTATCTCTTAACAAACCTAGTTCCTTTAGGTTTGTTTCTTTTCAAGAGATCAATCTCTCGATTGATTTCTACTTCTTAGTTTTGATTCATTTCTACTTGTTATTTAGTATAGAATTTCAGCTAGATTCGCCCTTGTGAAATTCGAATCACTATCATCAACTAAACCTAGTTCTTTTAGGTTTCAGTTTGTAAGGAATCAATCTCTTGATTGAGTTCCAATTTTAATTGCTTTCTACTACTTTGTACTGAAGAATTCGGCTGCCTATAACTATAAATATGGGTTCTCTTCTTCACTTTTAAACACACAATTTTGATTCAAGTAATAGAATAGTATAGTTTTATACTTTTTGAATCATTCTCTTATTTTGAGCTTTTGTAGTTTGCATGCTTTGTGAATTACTATAGGTTTAGAAACTATAGCTTTTTAGGTAATTGCTCTGCCTAGAATGCATGTTTTTGTTTCGACTCTTTTGTTCTTAAACTTGGTTCGATCTGCGTGTTTGAAATTAGCTTAGCTTAATTTTAGTAGACTGCCGAATCTGAGGTAGGGATTCTAGAGGTTAAGAGCTGCGTCTCGCAATTTTCAGACTTTTCTTGGCAAGTATTCCGCATCGTGAACTCTGGTCCACATCAATTGGTATCATAGGCAAGGCTGGCTGTGTGACAAGAGGCGGCTGAAGTAACTCGGCCAAATCATCAGGTGTTTTCTAATCCTTGTTAGTCTTGATTTATTCTCGAAATTAGAACGCTCCTTCTTAAGAAAATTTTTTCTTAAGAAAACTATATTTCGGTACTGCCCTATTGTTTTAAGCATACAACCGAAAATTTTTTTTTTTGGAAAAGAAAAGGAAACAAGGCTAACTTGCGATTTAATTTGTTGCTCCCTTTGTTTATGCACTTTGTGAATTCTCTGTACTACTTCTTACCCCTTGCTTCTAAAATCCGTGGTTAGCCAAAAAAAAAAAAAGAGTAAAAATCACTTTTTTTTTTTCGGGGTAGCCAAACTTTTGGAATTCCGTATTTCGGCAGGGGGTTACTATTTTTGCAACTTTGGGGTAAGTTTTTCTAGAAGCTCTTAATTAGTGGGAATTGGTTTCTTGATTACCTATTGGGTAGGTGATCACATCTAGGGTAGCAATATTCCTGATTCGTTCAAATCTGCTCATTATTTCTTGCTTCTTTCACTTGAATTGCCCTGTTTTCTCCTTAAACTGAATACTTTTCGTGCTACCTTATACGCCTACTCTGCACTATAACTTGAATTTTGTCATCGTGCGCATTACATTAATTTCTTGAACTTTGAGGGCTTCACCCCAAAAGTTCCTTTGGGTGCACATCTTATTCGAGTTATACCATAAAAATTTCTTTTTCAAAAGTTTTTCAAAACAAAATAGAACTAAGTTCTATTTTTGAAAATTTCTTTGCTACATTCCTATATAGTTTCGTGCTTGTGTGATTTACTTGTTGCTTATTAACTTTGCTCAATATCTGAGAACTTTGACTTCTATATAGGATTGAGGTAAAAGGCTGAGCGAAATAGCATGCAAGGGCCGCCAACCCTACGAGTGAATACACTGGTTTGTGTGTAGCTTGTTAGAAGGGCACTACTTGGGGGACAAGGGAGTAAGGTTACTCTACTCATTTTTCCTTGTTCTTAGCAGGAATCTTTTTTTGGTTACTTATAATGTCAGGAGGTAGTTTCGGATCCGTCGGAAACGAGCAACTTCTGGCTGCAATTGCGAAACTATCAGCGCAATTCACAGACCTCAGTGGCGAGGTCGCAGATATTACGGCTGCCCAAGACGCCAGGCGCGAAGCAGAGGAGGAGGAACACATCCCTCACCCCAACGCCAGCACCAACGTCAAGCCTTATGACGGTCTAAGTCAGTTAAAGACAACGGTGCTATCCTTTGCATGCGGTACCAATCCTGAAGAATACTTAGACTGGGAGATTAAGATGGAGAGAATTTTTCAGCTCCACTCGATTCCTGAGCACAAAAAGGATCCACTCGCGGTGGTCAATTTCACTGAATATGCACTTGTCTGGTGGAATCAAGAGTTGGACCAAAGGCACAACACTCGGCCTATGAGAGCTCGAGCTCCATCTCTAACATGGTTTGACCTGACTATAGAAATGTGTAAAACTTTCGTTCCTGCATATTATTTTAGAGAGTTGTATAAGAAATTACATACACTTGTACAAGGCTCTTTGACTGCAGATGAATATTACAAGAAGTTAGAGATGGCCAAGATCAGGGCCAATGTCTATGAGGACGACGCCGCCAGTATGGCTCGCTTTCTAAACTGCCTTAATAGAGGGATAGCGTTAGCAGTGGAATTGCAAAATGCCACAGCCTAACACACTGCACAAAGCAGACATGGCAAAGCTAGGGTAATGAGTACATGAACGAACACGGTTAGGACGCCATCCAGCGCCCCAGCCACCTGGAGGAAGAATCCGGTGTACTCTCCACCCACCAAGAAGCCATTCAACTCTGAACGCAAAGCTATCCAGGCTGCACCATCCACCTCATCTTCATCTTCATCTGCAGCTAAAACGCCGTTCACTCCCCGAAAGCCAATCCACGACATCACTTGTCACAGGTGTTCCGGGCGTGGACATATGATGCGCGATTGCCCTAACATCAGAAAAGTTCTACTTGGGCATGATGGCGACTACATCTCTGAGGAGGATGACGAAGAACCTGTTAATCCCTTCGCAGATTTAACTGACGAGGGTAAGTCAGAGACAGAGCAGGACATTCACCAACCTGACGGTGACACTCACCTTCCATAGTTGCCCGCTCTTTGACTACATCCGTCGTCCAGGACTCAAGTCAACGAACCAACATCTTCCATTCTCGTGCTAAGGTAAATGGTAGAGTTGTTGTTCTGATAGTTGATGGGGGAAGCTGCACAAATGTAGCTAGTGCATACATGGTCGAAAAGCTAAATCTCCCGACCGTCAACCATCCGCATCCGTACCGGCTCTAATGGCTTGACAACTCACAAAGGTACCGAGTCAACAAGCAGGTCAGAGTGCCTTATGCTATTGGGAAGTTTGAAGGGGAAGTTACTTGTGATGTGCTCCCTATGGAGGCATGCCACATTCTCTTGGGTCGCCCATGGCTCTTCTGATGTGGACGGTTGTACACATGCGGATAATGTTGCCAAGGACCTTGTGATTAAGTGACAAGCTCTTACAAAACCTTTAACTCACGTTCGGATTTGATAAAACAAAGGAAAAACTATCCTGACCAACTTGTTTATAAATTCGAACCAAGTGCAAGAAAGAGGTGTGAAACATGCGAATAACTAGGCAGAGCAAGAACCTAATTAGCTAAGTTTCATGCAATTATGTAAACTACGACATGCAAATACATAAAGCAATAAAAGGAGGTACTTCAAACACTAAGTTTATGATCTGAAATACTCTAAGTTTTATTGATGATTTCGGTCACCTATTTATAGGTGAGTGGCCGAAAATTAGTACAAGAATTAGAAAAAGAAAAGAACTAGAATTGGAAATTAACCAAGAGGTTAATTTCTTGTACAATTACCAAACCCGGAAAGAAGTAGGAATGGTAAGAAAAGGTAAGTAGAATTCGGTTTTACCTTAAACATGAGGTAGCCGAATTTTGTAAACTAAAAATCAAGAAAAGAATAAAATTCCTACTTCCAAAAAGAATAAGGAAACCCTTTTTGGAAACTAACTTAAAAATAAAATAACTTAATTAAAAATCCGAAAATAATCCCTAAAACCGTGTGGCTTCTCCTTGGGCTGGCCGTGTGCGGCTTCCTTTGTGGACTCCTTGGGCTGGCCGAAAACTTGTGGGCTGGTCAATGAGTTTTGGGTTGGCCCAAATTGTAGGGAATTTCATGAATTGTTTCTTTAAAGCCCAAGAACCTTCCGGCATCTTCAAGACTTCAAGAAACAGCCTTCTTCTTTAATGTGGATTGTTGAGTTGCGCCTCTTCTTCAAGAATGGTTAGAAGAGTTGCAATTTGAACATTTCCATCTTTCTGTTCCAAGGCGCTTGCTTCTATTTGGCGTCCTATTTGTTTTGTGGATTCTTGACTCATAATGTGTGTTGTTTGAGCCCTGGATATCCTCATCATCTTCGATATGAAGGCGACACATGACGCAGTTGCCAACACCTACTCGGTCTGCCAACGGGGCAAGATCCATACATTTCTACCACTGCCACCCCAAGATGTTCGTGCTGAGTCTCTCAGGATGAAGGATAAGCTTACCGAATGGGAAGCTGAGAAGAAACAAGAAAAGGGGAAGGGGAAACAGATTGTAAAGGGTAGTAAGGTGAACTTAGATAAGCCTTCAAAAGAAGATAGTAGAAGTAGCTTATTTGCTACACTTGGGGAAGTCGAGCAGGTTTTAGAGTCTAAGGGTTTAATACTTGTACTTGTTGCTAAAAACAACTCTACTAACCTTGCTGACGTTCCTAGGGCTCTCCCTATGGAAGTCGAGTTTTTATTGCAGGAATATGATGATGTCTTTCCAGAGAAGCTGCCGGCAGGAGTGCCCCCTCTTCGTGGAATCGACATCAGATCGACTTTGTACCTGGCTCGTCGATCCCAAATCGTCCAGCTTACAAATCAAATCCAGAGGAAACAAAGGAATTGCAGCGTCAAGTGGAGAAGTTACTCGCCAACGGCCAGGTAAGGGAATCTTTAAGTCCTTGTTTGTACCTGTTATACTTGTTCCTAAGAAAGATGGTACATGGAGAATGTGTATGGACTGTAGAGCTGTTAATAAAATCACCATTAAGTATAGGCATCCTATTCCTAGGCTTGATGACATGCTAGAAGATCTATATGGCTCAACTGTTTATACTAAAATTGATTTAACACAAGGCTATCATCAAATTAGAATGAAGGACGGTGATGAATGGAAAACTGCTTTTAAAAATAAATTTGGTTTGTATGAGTGGTTGGTTATGCCCTTCGGTCTTACAAATACACCTAGTACTTTCATGCGATTAATGAATCATGTGCTTAGAAAGTTTATAGGAAAGTTTGTTGTGGTCTATTTTGATGATATATTGATATATACTAGGGACATGAAGTCACACATAGAGCATATGCGATTGGTATTAATTGAGTTACGTGTAATAAATTATAGACTAGTGTTATTGCCAGATCACTTTTTAGCATACAGAGCAAAAAAAATATTTTCTTACCAAATTACCCTTATTTATTTTAGTTAAGTTTTTTTTTTTTTCCTTTTTCCTTCCCCGTTTCTTTCTCCCTCAATCTCTCAAAGGCACGGCAGTGTTCTTGGATCTGGATCGGTTTTGGATTGCTGCTGTTATTATTTCTCTCAGTCACAGTAGCAACACGGGGAAAAAAAAATTGATTCTCACTAGCAGCACAGAATTAATTAACATTCATATCAATGGCAACAAAAAAAAAATCAGCAAATGTAATAGTAGCACAAAACTATTTCAATAGCAGCAACAAGCAGTGCTGCACCAAAAGAATCAACAAAACCAAACCAGTAGAAGTAATGTTAAAGCATGCAGAATCAATATTCAACTGCAACCAAAAAAGGAAGAAAAAGCCTATGAAAGTAAGAAACCAATCAATTGACCATGAAGATCAGAGAAAGTATGACTGAAAGTAAGAAAGCATGATTATTTCATTCGATTGAGTATAAGAATGCTTTATTCTCCATCAAGATTTTCTTCTCCAGAAATAATGCCTAATTATTCGCCAGTCCCAGAATGAAATTTTTGCAGAGAGTGTCGTATTTCAATGTCGGAATTTACCCTTTCACCACTGTTTTCCTCCGGATTTAATGCCTTTTTCCAGCTCTCTCTTTATTATCAGGGAAATTCATTGTTCAATCCTTTAATGTCACGTTTTTGGTGTTCCTGATGGCAATTACTCTCTCATTATGTGTATGCTTGCGTTGCTTGAGATCAATGGTCCGGAATCACTCTTCACGACTGGTGGAGGAACGAGCAATTATGGCTGATCGGAGGAACAAGTGCGTATCCTGCGGAGGTGGTTCAGGGGTTGTTGAAGGTGATCGCCGAGTTTGACATTTCGTTCCCGTATGTTGTTGACCTCAAAATCGGCAGCTACCAGTGATGAAGAAGATGAATACGCAGAGCTGTACGAGTTCAAGGGGACGGCTTTGATGGTTCTGGTGATTACGATTATACTGATCAACATGGTGGCGATCGGAGTGGCGGTGTCGAGAACTCCCTACAGTACAGAAACGGGGAGGGAAAAAGGAAAAAAAAAAATGAAGAAAACTTAACTAAAATAAATAGGGGTAATTTAGTATGAAAAGAAATTTTTTGCTCTGTATACTAAAAAGTGCTCTGGCAATAACATTAGCATAAATTATATGCCAATGTGAAAAAGTGTACATTTTGTGTGGAGGAAGTTGTCTTCCTTGGTTTTGTTGTCTCAAAGGATGGCGTGAAAGTTGACGACGCCAAGGTTCAGGCTATTCGTGAATGGCCTACACCAACATCAACCTCTCAGGTGAGATCTTTCCATGGTCTTGCTAGTTTTTATCGGAGGTTCGTGAAGGACTTTTCTACCAAGGCTGCACCCCTGAATGAGCTGTGCAAGAAGCACGTACCGTTCTTGTGCGGTCAAGCTCAAGAAAATGCCTTTACTGTTTTAAAGCATGATCTCACTCATGCTCCTGTTTTAGCATTGCCAGATTTTGATCGAGTTTTTGAACTTATGTGTGTTGCTTCAGGTATAGGTATAGGCGCTGTGCTGATGCAAGACGGGAAGCCTATCACCTACTTCAGTGAGAAGTTGAAGGGAGCTGCCTTGAATTACCCAACTTACGACAAGGAGCTCTATGCAGTGGTTCGTGCTTTAGAGACTTGGCAGCATTACTTGATGGCCAAGGAGTTCATTGTGCACTCGGACCACGAGTCCCTTAAACATCTGAAGGGACAGGGTAAGTTGAACAGACGTCACGCTAAGTAGGTATCTTTCATTGAAACTTTTCCTTATCTAATTAAGTATAAAAAGGAAAAGGAGAATATGGTAGCTGTCTCGGAGGTATGAAGCCCTTACTTTACTTGATCATTCATCATTCGGGTTTGCATATCTTAAGAAATTATATACTTCTGATTTAGATTTTTCCAAAATGTATGAAGCATGTGCATCTGGTGCATTTCAGAAATTCTTTAGGCAAGATGACTTTTTGTTTAAAGAAAATAAGTTATGCATACCACGTAGTTCAACTAGGGAGCTACTGGTGCGTGAAGCGCACAGTGGGGGGCTAATGGGTCATTTTGGTGTCAATAAAACACTTGATCTGCTTAAAGAACACTTCTATTGGCCTAAAATGCGCAAAGATGTAGAGTCTATTTGCTCATGCTGCATTGAATGTCTAAAACCAAAGTCTACGTCTAAGCCCCATGGTCTTTACACACCATTACCTGTACCTTTTGTTCCTTGGACTGATATCTCTATGGATTTTATTTTAGGGTTGTCGAGGACGCAAAGAGGTAATGACTCTCTCTTCATTGTCGTGGACAGATATACTAAGATGTCTCATTTTATCCCATGCAGGAAATCTGATGATGCAAAGCATGTTGCAGACTTATTCTTCAAGGAGATAGTTCGGCTACACGGCATTCCACGCACCATCGTGTCTGATAGAGACGTGAAGTTTTTGAGTTACTTTTGGAAGACATTGTGGTCTCGGTTAGGAACTAAGTTACTGCTCTCGACCACCAGTTATCCACAAACGGATGGTCAGACTGAGGTGACAAACCGCACAGTAGGAAATCTACTGAGGGCACTAATTAAGAAGAACTTGAAGAGTTGGGAACAAGTCTTGCCGATTGCAGAGTTTGCCTACAATCGCTCTAAGCATTCCTCTGCAGGTTTTCGCCCTTCAAAGTCCCTACGGCTTCAACCTCAACCCGCTGACAGTGATGGATTTACTGCCACTGCCCCAGAAGGCTCAGACAAGTCTTGATGGAGTACAGAAAGCCGAAGCTGTTAAATGGTTGCATGAAAAGGTTCGTCAGAATATAGAGAAGACGAACGCCCGTAACGCCAAGACTGCAAATCAAAGGCGTACAGCAGTGAGCTTTGAACCTGGTGATTGGGTTTGGATTCACATGAGAAAGGAGAGATTTCCTGCTGCCCGGAGGACTAAGTTACATCCCCGAGGAGATGGGCCCTTTCAAGTTATTGTTAAGAAGGGGGATAATGCTTACAAGCTTGACTTACCAGGTGAGTATTGTGTTAGTACATCTTTTAATGTTGCTGACCTGTCTCCGTTTAATTTTGATCAGGATCTTGATTCGAGGTCGAATCCTTTCCAATCGGGAGGGAATGATGAGGCCATCCCCAACCCATCGACAAGTCCAAGCAGAGAGGATCTGCAAGTTGAGGCAGAGGACTCAAGAAAGGAAGCAGAGCCTGTTCGTGTGCTACATCGAGGCATAGCTATGCTCCAGGACCCGAGCCATACCAGAGAGATCCATTAGTAGATATCGTTGGGCCAGTGACACGCAGAAGGACAAGGAAACTCAAGGCTGACCTTGAGAACCTAGTCCAAGAGTGTTCCCGACAATCCTAGATGGCATCCAAAGCACAAACCCCTGAAGATAAAGCCCAGAAGAGTCAGAAGGGTAAAATGGTCATTTTACTCACCATTTCCGAAAAGGGGTCTAATTGAAGAGTCATGAAGAAATGAAGAGTTTGTAAAATTTGAGTTTCAAAAATGATTCCGGAAGCTTCTACACTTTTCACAGACACGCCATTGAGTTTTGGGGCGAATCCCCTTGCAACCCACCTTCATAAATTCGGCCAGCCTAGACCACTAGAAGGAGAGGAAATTCCAAAATTGGGAAGCCCAATTGAGAAGCCCAATCCGAAATTGTGAAGGGTTTTAATTAAGGAGTTAGTTTGAGTTTACAACTTAAGTTAATTCTAGTAGTAGTTTTCAATGAGAGTTCCTTCTTAAACTCTTATTGTATTTTAATTTTTACTTCTTATTTTTAAGATAATTTTTGGCTGAAATTATCCAATAATTCACCCGAATTATTATCTCTTAACAAACCTAGTTCCTTCAGGTTTGTTTTTTTTCAAGAGATCAATCTCTCGATTGACTTCTACTTCTTAGTTTTGATTCATTTCTACTTGTTATTTAGTATAGAATTTCAGCTAGATTCACCCTTGTGAAATCTGAATCACTATCATCAACTAAACCTAGTTCGTTTAGGTTTCAGTTTGTAAGGAATCAATCTCTTGATTGAGTTCCAATTTTAATTGCTTTCTACTACTTTGTACTGAAGAATTCGGCTGCCTATAACTATAAATAGGGGTCCTCTTCTTCACTTTTAAACAGACAATTTTGATTCAAGTAATAGAATAGTATAGTTTTATACTTTTTGAATCATTCTCTTATTTTGAGCTTTCGTAGTTTGCATGCTTTGTGAATTACTATAGGTTTAGAAACTATAGCTTTTTAGGTAATTGCTCTGCCTAGAGTGCATGTTTTTGTTTCGACTCTTTTGTTCTTAAACTTGGTTCGATCTGCGTGTTTAAAATTAGCTTAGCTTAATTTTAGTAGACTGCTGAATCCGAGGTAGGGATTCTAGAGGTTAAGAGCTGCATCTCGCAATTTCCAGACTTTCCTTGGCATGTATTCAGCATAATGAAATCCGGTCCACATCACAAACCAACGGTGCAAGGCTATCAACTTTGAACCAGGAGACTGGGTTTGGGTTCACATGAGGAAGGAATGATTCCCTGCTGCGAGGAGGACAAAACTCCATCCCCCGGGCGATGGACCTTTTCAAATCGTGTCCAAGATGGGGCCTAATGCTTACAAGCTTGATTTGCCAGGTGAGTATAGATTTAGTCCTTCATTTAATGTGTTGACTTGTCTCCATTTACTTATGAACAGGATGAAGATTTGAGGTCAAATCCTTTTCAACTAGGAGGGGATGATGAGGGCATCCCTAGTCCATCGACAAGTCCACAGACAAGTGAGTCTAGAGAAGCTGAGGAGGTTCGGGTTCTACACCCAGGCCCAACAATGCTTCAGGATCCAAGTCCATATCAAAGGGATCCACTTGTAGATATCATTGGGCCAATGACAAGAAGCAGAGCAAAGAAGGTTCAAGAGACTCTCAACAACCTTGTACAAGCTTGCCAACAGGATGCTCAATTGATAGTAGAAGCCAACGCCTTGGAGAACAAAGCCGGAAAGGTTCTTATGAGGGCATCCCAAGTCCATAGACAAGTCCACAGACAAGTGAGTCCAGAGAAACTGAGGAGGTTCGGGTTCTACACCGCGGCCCAACAATGCTTCAGGATCCAAGTCCATATCAAAGGGATCCACTTGTAGATATCGTTGGGCCAATGACAAGAAGCAGAGCAAAGAAGGTTCAAGAGACTCTCAACAACCTTGTACAAGCTTGCAGACAAGATGCTCAATTGATAGTAGAAGCCAACGCCTTGGAGAATAAAGCCGAAAAAGTTCAAATTGCAACTCTCCTTACCATCCTTGAAGAAGAGGCGTAATTCCCCATTCCACAATGAAGAGAAGGCTGTTTCTTGAAGTTCTTGAAAATGCCGGAAGGTTCTTGGACTTTAAAGAGACGTTTCGTGAAGGTCTTGATTTTCTTGAAAATCTTGAATTTCATATTTTGCAGAATCTTGAAGATCTTGATTTCGAAATGATTCCAGGAGATTGCAGAAGATTCCGGAAGCTCCCTACACCATTCCATCATGCGCCATCAACAATTGGGCCGACCCAATCTATGGAGTCCATTCCACATCATCAAGTCGGCCAAGCCCATCAAGAAGCCCACACGCAAGGTCTACTCCATTAGGGTTTGCGAAATTAAGGGTTAGTGTTTGGGGGGAAAATAAGGGTTTGTGCATGTTCCCTATTTTGCCCTTAGTTTGTTAGTTCCCAAAAAGGATCCCTTCTTGACTTCAATGAACTTTTGATCCAAACAACCTCCTTAGCAGCTTCTAAAGCTGCAATTCTAATTCTTTCCTACTTCTTTTTTTCGGCTACCCTACTCTATAAATAGGGCATCCAAACAACATAATTAAGACAAGTATTCAGATCTTAAAACTATTAGTTTGAGCACTCTCCCTTTATTGCTTTATGTATTTTGCATGCTAGTAATTTATATATTGCATGAAACTTAGATTAATTAGGTTATTTGCTCTACCTAATTCAATTCGCATGTTTCACCTCTTTCTTACTTGGTTCGAATCGCTTGAGTAAATTAGCTTAGGTTGGTTTATTTTTGTTAACTGGATTTTCGGATAAGTTAAGAGCTCATACGAGCTACGCCGCGTAATCAGACTTTCCTTGGCAATTCATCCGCATGTGTGCCTTGGTCCACATCAATTGGTATCAGAGCTTGGGCTGGTTTCGTGGCTGGAGAAGGTTGAAGTAACCCAACCAAATCTTTATCAGGTGTTTTCTAATCCTTGTTAATCTTGCTTGTCTTGAAATACTTGGAATTAGAACGCATCTTCTTGGGGGAATTTTTTTTTCTTCCAAGCTTTGAATTTCAGTTTCTTGGTACTGTTTTAACCTATCTTAAAATCAAAATTCCCAAGAAAAATTGAACCAAATTTTAAAGTACTGAAAAACGCAACTTAGGGTTTTAAAATTGCCTTCTTTTCGAGAAAAGTTTGTACTGTTTTGGGGCTGTTTTTCTTGAATTACAATCTGGAATTCCTTGCTGAAAAACTGAATTAAATTCTGAACTTTAAAACTAGATTAGGGTTCGGGTTTTGGCTTGGCTAGGTTTCGGTTTGTTTGGTTGAAATTAGGTCGCCGTTTGCGTTGTGACATTAGGGTTTGCGAGACACTCTTTTGTTGCTATTTTTGTGACTTTTTCTGGGTTTTGCGACTATTTTATACTCCTATTGTGCAATTTTTGTTAAAATTGGTGAGTTTTTGCGGCTGATGTTAAGCAGCTCACCTTCTCTGCACATTGTGATTTGCATGCACTAGTTTCCGATACCTTGTTTTGAATTCTTGAAAATATATTGAATTCTTTATTTTGTATCCTTATGCTACTGAAATTATCTCTGGGAACTGGTTAGTGAGTCAAACTTGAAAACTTTGCTAACCCTAGGGCTTTTGTTTCTTAAAATCGCACATTGGTGTTTTTTTTCCGTCACTTGGGGATTTAAAATTCGTAATTGGGTTATCTGCATATTGCAAGAATTGATAATTTGCTGGGATTGTTTCTTTGATTACCTATCGGGTTGGTGATATCTTCTTTGGTTAGTTTTAGGACTTTCTTAAAGTTGTTCAACTCTGCTTATTTCTTGATTCTGTTCAATTCTTGAATTGCCCTGCTTTCAACTGCTAGTTGTATTTTTTCAAGCTACCTGAACGTTTACTCTTGAATTATAGTTTGGATTTTGTCATCGTTCACACCCATCTTTCTAAAATTTGAGGGCTTCACCCCGAAATTTCCTTGTTGTGTACCTCTTATCTAAACTATATTACAAATATCGTTTGCGAAAAGATTTTTCAACTCCAACATAGAACCAAGTATCTATTTTTCAAAAATTTGTGCTTTTTCCTTAAGTATAACTGCTATGTGTGAGTTACTGTTTGCCTTATACATTTGTCAATACCGGGAGGTACAGTGGAAAAAGGCTTGAGTGAACCTACTATAAGGGCGCCACCCTAGAGTGAAAACACTGGTTTGTGTGTAGCTGTTAGGTGGGATCCACTTGGGGGACAAGGGGGTAAGCTTACTACCCATTTTACTTGTTCTTAGCAGACAGATTTTCGCCTATAACCAATGTCAGGAGGTGCTTCTGTCCCTTTGGGAAGTGAGCAAATACTGGCTGTGATAGCGCAACTCTCTGCGTGATTTGCTACCCTCACGGAGGAGGTTGC